>JAPZDV010000007.1:22956446-22968297 GCA_029814665.1 Acanthurus lineatus
GCATATTATTTTGGTTGTGCTCCTTTTTCTTTAGGTTGAAAAAATTACAGATAAAATAAAAAAAAAATATATATATATATATATATATTTCTATATTTGTTTGATTTTGGAAATACTGAAGGAAATACTGAGGATTTTTGTTTTTGGTATTTTAAAGAGGGTCTGTGAGTGCTAAGGCTTGAGATTAATGCTGCAACAAAGTAAATTGTATCACTGATAATAAGACAGTATTTTTTATTATTCATTTTAGTAATTGAACAATTAGATTGGAAACAGTTATTAGGAAAAAAACTTCCTTCATAACATTTATATTCTTTTTTAAAAATTAATATTTGATTGGATGGCAAATTGCTATTGTCCTTTAGGCAAGTTCTTCCACTAAAATACCATCTTGTCCACACCCCCAGTCAGTTATTTTGGCAACGTCTTATGTAAATAAATGTGTAGAGAGCTGTAACTTCCATTTTATTGATTGCAGGAACATAAAACTGCATTTATAGCACTGCCAGTCAAATCTGATTAAAAAATGCTTCCAAAGTTCAGTGACTTTTCTTCAAAATAAGGTTTTTAGAGTTTTTAGAGTTTTTTCTAGAAGTTATATTGGTATGACATATCTGCAAGGTTTTGCAACACCAATGATATCATGCCATAACACTAACCCTGACCACAGACACTGGAAGCTTTGTTGAAAAAAAAATCAGTAGAGGCTGTGAATGTCAAAAATAGCATTAAATACAGCCTTAACTAAATATTTAAATAATGAATAAAATATTAAATTAAAATGTAGACTTTTCTCAGTAATAATGGCTATTAAACAATGAAGCAAAATATTCTCATAACGCCACATTACTTCATGACATCAGGCTGCATCTTTTGTTTTCATTATTTTGATATAAAGAGACTTCTAAATCAGAAAATTACATGTTGTGTGTTAAACTCTTTATCTTTTAGAAATATAAAAAAATATGGGCAACTGTCAACTACTGTAATTGTCCTTAAAGAGCTCAACAGTCTAGACAGAGATTTACCTTGCTATAATATAAGAAAAGAAAATGCAGAAAATCCTTACATGTAAGAAGTTAGAACCAGTGTGTATTATATCATTTTTCTTAAATAATGATTTAAATGATAAATTCATTATTCAAATACTGTAGTTATGAATTAATGTTGTGTCAACTAATTGTTTGAGCTTTAATTTTTAAAGGTTAATCCATCATCAACATTTTTAAAAATTTTTTTGGGTCACTTAATATTCTATTCATCAAGTAGTCACTGCAGCACAGATTAACTCAGTAGAGACAGCCTCAGTATGTACACCATACACCAAGTGCACTTGCACCAGTGTCATCCTAAAAAAATGGACTGATCTCATGCATGTGCGTCGCTGCTGTGTGTGCATCTATGGTTCCTCTGCAAAAATGCGTGTGTGTTACTAAGGGTTTTGTGCTGTGAGCGTGTTTATTTGTCTATGTGTGTGCATGCATGCACATCTTGCAGAGGTCATTACAGAGACAGATGACAGAAACAGTTGGCTATAAACGGGGGAGAAATAATTAGCTCTCTGTGTGTGAAAGAGAGAGAGGGAGAGGGAGAAGGGGAGAGAGATAGAGGGAGATATTTCTGCCTTGAAAAAACAAGCCTGTTTTCTGGCAGCCTTTAGTGTGAAAACGGTCTGGCACTGAATACAGACGTAGTTCTATCCAAGTCTTGTGTAGAGAATCTAATGCAGAGCTTGTTGGGAATGGTGACAATGCATCCCAGTCGATCTGTGTGATTTCTTGTTACACACTGTCAGCACTCCACTACACTTTCCTCTACCAGAAAACCAGAATTCAAGCAAATTCTTCAATAATAATTGTAAATCTAATCTTAATACAATTGTAAGATATATATATAACAATAAAGATACTTACTGCTCGTTCATCAATCAGTGTGATTACTAGAAGGCAATCTGTTATTTCTCAATTGAAAGTTGACAGCAGTGGTGGAATCTTTTTCTTATGTTGCATTGTAAGTCTGATTGCATGATCCAACCTTTTATCTTCCACTGCTAAATAGACACAGATTTATGTATGTATTGTTCTACCTGATCCACCTTGTGAAGTCAGTGGGTTCTGTTTTTGTGGCAGCACAATAACCAGCATAAGCAATGCTCTGACTGTATTTTCTGCAGAGGGGTGCACAGTTTGGAGGAGAGACTGATGCAGGGAGAAGGTTTATTCAGATGAGGCAAAGTAATTGTTGATAAATTTTTATATGGGTCTCAGAATCCTGCCTGTTTCTGTCATAAAGTAACTTAGCTGCCTCTCTGGTGATTTTGTCAGCAAGTCCTAACTGAATACTTGAAGCAAATGGAAAGTAGTAACAGGATAATGCTTAAAATGTAAATAAACTATTTTAATTTACCACTGTTCAACCAGTGAATGCATTTATATCAACTCTGAAAAAAAATCCACGGTAAACCTGTCTGTGTTTATCAATAAACCAATGCGATTGATGGCTACAGTATCTTATATTCGCAGCTGCATTATACTACATTTAGAATGATACAATAAACGTCTTCCACAAACCATTTTTTATTATTTGTTTCTATCATCATCTTACTAATTAACTTTAAAAAAAAAACACACCATCTGCCTTTGGCTGCAGATTGGTGATGCTGTGTGTTCACATCATGCTGCTCTGCACCATCCAGAAAACAACATGATTTCCTGGAGAAGCCGAATCTTCATTTGTTGAGCTATTGTAGTCATGTGTCACTGCGATCAGCACAGCTGTTTCAGAGCTTTGACACCAGTAATTTGCCTGGCTGAGAGCATATTTATTAATCACCACACCCTCTGATCGTTATTCACCTTCCCTCAGCCCTTTTGCATGGCTGCACATACCTGAACCAAAATAACAGGTGCACTTAGTATGCTTTAAGCATTTTCCATCAGAGTGCTTGACACATCCACCAACAGTGTTTGAATCCTCTTTCCACATTCTGTCATTTGTAACTCTGCAAAAACAAAAATCTAGCAATCGAGTCCCAATGAGCACTGAATCAAGGTGATGTCTTGAGGACTAACAGTAGTCAATATGTGATCATCTTTTTAAAATTCTCTTTTAAATCATACTAAAATTTTGTCATGTACATCTAAGTGCTTAAATGCCTTTAATTAGAGTCTCATTCCTTTCTATGTCCTTGTTTGCATGATCAGTCAAGCCAAGACTACAAAGACAAAGATATGTCCAGTAGTTTACAATCAGGAAGAGCCACAGTGCTTGCTATGGAATCAGAAAACGCTAAACTTTTGCTTTATAATGTGGCTTAAACAAAACATTGTATGACTACATCTACAGCCAAACTAAATGCACCAATATATGAAAGTGTGCGTACATGATCAAATGCAAAAAGCTAAGGCTGAATTTGAGACTGCGCATTTTCTTCATCCTTTTACATTGTAGTATCACAATTCTTCATATATTCAGAAAGATTTATGAAAAACAGTCTGACAAAGATTAAAACCAAATCACACAGAGTGGCCTGCAAAAATCCTGCAAGATTGCTATTAATACAGTTGGAAAAGGCCTATAGTGTGTAAGAGGAGCTGTTGTAGCTTATATGTTCTCGAAAAACAAACAGAATTCAAAACCACGTTTTTAAATTTGTGGAAAAATGTTTTTATTACTTGTGCTTTCTTTTCAAGTATAAATGTCACAGAGCGTTCAAAGTTTTTAAACCTGATGGAGATAATTATTCACATTTTAGATTTTGGTCCTTGAGATGATTTGAATCGCAGGTTAGGTCTATGCAGTCCATTTTATTTGTGAAATCTTATCCACTCTGCATAAGTTTGCTGGCCAACACTGGTTAGTTCAGTTGTCTTAGTTTGAACTTGCAATTTGAAAAATGTTTTTTCGATTGGCATTTCAGCCTGGAGAGCTTCTGCCGTATCCATAAGCCTGCTGCCCTCTCCACCTCCCATTAAGCATAATGCAGGGTGAAAATGTCTCTCTTAACTCGCAGAGCACCTCTCAAATCCCTCAGAGACCAATAGCTGGAATGACAAATCGGAGGGCGCGTCGGCATGGCATTTAAGGCTGCTAACGAGATAAAGCGCCCAAGCTTGGCACCTCTCACCCGCTCGCTACTCCTCCGCCCCGCTTACTGTCATCTGTGCAGCTAAAGAGCTTTAGCAGAGAGGCCCCTGAAGTGGGGGCCACAAGCCAGCTTGGTTTTATCCCTCCCTTACCCGCTCTTCCCATTCTCCCTCCTCTCCTCCTCCCTGCCTCACTTCCTCCTACCATCGGTACATAATTAAAAGTGCTGGGCTGAGTGCCCAAGTGGCTGAAGGCTATGAGTCACTCCCCAGGACTGGAAGAATGAGGGATAAATCACCTGGGGGAGGAGGGCTGGAACTTCTCTCTCCCCTCACACCTGGGTTCATTCGGGGGGACCCTATTACCAGGCCCTCCAATTACCCTGTCCCGCCAGTCTGAATTTATTTGTACCGCTCCCCCACCACCATAAAATTATTACTTTGCGTAATAATTTTTTGCTCGATGCAGTCCAACCCAAGGTTAATAGCCGCCTAGCTGACTTTGAGGAGGCTGAAGGATGCTGCCGCACCGATGCTCTTCTCCTCCTCTTCCTCACACCCCCTCCTTTCATCCTCTTGTTTAGCCTGTAAAAGTAGTACAGGGAAAGGGAGTGGAAGTGCCTAGCAGGAGTTATTGTCCAGTGCAACCCCATTAACGGTCCCCCAAGGTGCTGTAAGTGTCTCTCTTATGGGAGAAACCGCCATTAATTGTCCGATCAAACCTTGAGACCCTCACTGTTTTACTGCATTGTAGGCCCTGAACTGCATTCAATCGAGTGGCCCTCATAGAATAGATTTCCATCTAATGAAAAGAGCTCAGTAAGGAGGAGTTTCTATTAACTTGTTATGGATAAAAGTTTGGCTTGTTTGTTGAACTTGTGATCTGTGAAGTTAAGACAGCTGTTGACAGTCGAGGCCTCCGCTTTACTTCAGATCCTTGTCAAGTACTTCTAGCGCCAGCTGGCATCTATTAGTTTAGATTTAACTGTTGAAGGTCTTGATATAATCTGTTTGCTTTCTCAAATATTCTCTTGAATATTCCTGAAAACTTAAATGAAAGAGCAAGCCCGAACCAGGAAAACCATGGTTGTGCAGTGACAAAAAACAAGCAGTGAGCTGGGGTGTAACTATGATGCTGGTATTAGTGCAAGTTTATTCTTGACCTTGAATTACTCTTCTGAAAATATCTACCTCTATCCAGAATTTGGCCATATCTTGTGGTTCCAGGCAAAGCAGGTAAGAGGAACTGGAGATACTTTTTTTTCTTTTCTTTTTTTTTGGTCAAGATAATAGTGCTGATTTTATGCCTGAAATTCAGTGCTAATATCAAATTCAATTATCCCATACTTTGAGGAATAAAAAACATATATAATGTATGGTCAGGTTTCTCACTTGTCAGCACACAAGATTCAATGCCAGCTTATGGAAATGAGTTGGGACGCTTACCTCAGTCATAAAAAGTGAGCGCTTATTATCTGCGCTGCAGAAAATGCAATAAAATTTAAAAAACAAATATGCCTAACCCTTTTTAAAATTTAAACACTGCCTTACTATTTTAATTGTTAAAAAAGAAAAGTTTTTTAGAGCTTTCAGATGATTTTTACATTCTTTCTTTTTATATTTAAATGTAACTTGGCATGTAAAAATGACTCAATCCTCAATCTGTATTTGGATTTTAATGCCAGTCTAAAATCACTATTATATTTAAATAATACAACCATCTACACATGGGGTGTATCAGATATTTCTCTGCGTCTTTGAGATATGAGATTTTCTGGTTTGAAGAAAAAATTTATTTTAAACCATATCTTAAAGAAATAGGATGTCATTTTAATATGCCTATTAGCTTTAGAGTTAGTTTTTCTTAGTCATTACACAGCCTGTTCGTTACCTGTACATATGTTTTATGGTGCCTTATCTTGTAGACAACATAGTTGGTGCAGAGCAGAGGAGAGACAGGTGAACTGCACTTAACCTGTCTGTCCTCTACCTCATTCAGTATGTGTGTGGAGAGGCTGAGCTCTCAGTGAAAAGTGAGGGCAGAAGTTATTTGTGATTGTGTGATTCTGTATCTTTTTTATCTCCCCTGTTGGGGAAACAACAGCAGTGGTGAACTGTTGAAGTGCTGGGCTAATAGCCTCCAAAACTTAGTTCTGCTTAATGCTTAAAGCACATATATGAGGAAAGCATCTTTTAAATTTTATGCCATATAATGGCCATTAGGACGGTTGCATTCTTTCAATACTGCAGGAAAGTTTTCCACAGTATGTTGTTCCTGCACATTGAGGAATTACAGATGATGCAGATCGAAACAAGACATGTGAAATGAGACTATGCTCAGCTTTGGCTAAATCACCATCTGTTGCCAAAGTTACTTTTTTTCAAAAAAGATGCCTTTAATATGCAAAAAATGTCTTATAAAAATAAACAGTTAAAGCCCTTGCACAGAAAATCTTTCTTGGATGACAGACCTCATGCCCAGCCCCTTTTAGCAAGGCTAAATAAAAAAAACAAACAAAAAAGATGGAATAAGCTTTTATCCATTTTCTTTTTGTTGTACCTTTTCCTCTGACTCTTCCAATGTGTCATTTCCAGAACTCCCATGAATCCAATGTGAGTTCTAAAAGTATCTTAATCGTCGCCTTAAAGGCCAAATCAAGATGAAAAGTCCTCTGCTGTATGAAGTTTACAGGGAAAAAAGAACCAAAGAGATGCCTGCCTTGAAATTACATTTCCTGTCATATTAAAAGGAGGAACTTTCTTCTTTTTTAGAGGGAATCAGAGGAGTGAGTGGAGCTTTGAACTGCGGCTGGTGTGTGTGGAGGGAGGTGCATGCAGTGTTTTAGCTCCAGCTCCATCCTCAACGCATCTCTCTTCTCTGTCTCTGCTTTTCCAGATCCACATCATTGACTTTGATGATGAGAATAACATCATTAATAAGAATGTCCTTCTGCACCAAGCTGGGGAGATATGGCACATTGGCGCCAGTCCTGCAGATAAGGCTGTGCTTACCACCTGCTATAACAAAAGTGAGTCCTACTGTTTCCTTCTGTCTCTGGCTCCATTCTCTGCCTCTTTAGGCATCTTGTGTCTCTATTCTTCTTTACTTCTGTTTTTCTGTCTTTGTCTCTTTTTTGCATAAACTTCATCTTCTTTTTTTCTCTCTCTCTCTTTGTGTTATTCATTTTATGACCTCATGTAGTTTAGTTAGGATTGATAACATGTGATCAGCCTTTAACAGATGATCAATATTACCTCCACACACAGACTGACAGTAGCAACTGTGTGAGAAGTAATTTTCAGACTCAATAAATAAATAGAATCAATACTCGTGTGGACATGATGACTCACATGAGGGATAATAGCAGCAGCTGTACAGTCCCTGACAGGCAGCAGAAAATCTTTGAAGTTCACATGCACATCATCTGTGTTTTTATGTAAGGTCTTATTCCAATTGCACTATTTCATATGAGGAGTTGGTTTACTGCACTATATTAAAGAAAACTGTATAAGTAGTAGTGGGGTAAAGAAAATATTTTTTAAAGCCTGTCAGAACAGTAGCAAACTTTTTACCCTTAAATATTCATGACTAGATAAGGGTTGTAGGGTATAGGGTAAGGGAGAGTTCAACACTTACTAGTCAGCTTCGTCAGGACTGCGTGATGATGACCTGGCAACACAATCAAAATAACTGTCTGGATGTCACTAGATTGAAATACCCCTAATGCTCACTGGTGGAAAGAAGAATGGGACATTAGGTTTTTCCCTCTGTCTGCTTCAAACCATTGAGACAAGCACAGACACAAATGCGATGGTATTTGTGTAAATCTGGAAACAGAAGAGAGAAGTGCTGCAATAGGTCAGTTCTTATGAGGTCAGTAGCCTGGCAGTTTATACCATAAGCCAACTCCTTTCTGATCACATCTTCAGGTGATCTTCCTAATAACCTACAAATGTACAACCTCCAAATACTAAATGTTTGTTCAGTTAAACATTGAAAGGCTAAAACAGGTCTTTGTAAGTTATCTTTGATCTCTATTACTCAAAAATCAAAACAACAATGTATGATTTGATATATGAATTTCTTTTTTTGTTTTTTAAAAAAACTTATTTTAATTTATATTCTCAAAACAAATTCCAAAAAATGGATAAATAAGGCATCAAGCACTCTGTCCTGTTGCCATTTCTCTTAGCCATTCCACAACACCTTTAAAAAAAGGGACTAAATTCTCCAAATGATTAAGTGTTTTAGGTGTAATTTTGTCCCATCCCATCTGCAATAAAGTCCTAAGGTGTGTAACTGTGTGGTGTGTTGAATTTTAAGATGTGCCATACATTCTCTATGGGGAACAGCTCAGGCCAGCACCCTCACCTTTCTCTGTATGGGTGTTGCACCCAAATCTCTATGTGCTTTTTCAGCATTAATTGTGTCATCACAGATGTACAAGTTACCTTTGCTAAGGGAACTGACACAAACCCAAACCATGACAGATCCTGGTCTTCGGACTTGCTGGTAAAAGTCTCTTCTTTTCAACATTGGTTAGCTGCACACATTGTCCGTTTCTTTCAAAAAAAGACTGGAAAAGTGGATCATCTGATTACAAGTCATGTTTCTGCTGTGTGATGGTCCATCCCAGATGCCTCTGAGCCCAGAGAAGATAAAAGGGCTCCTAAACACAGTTGACATGGGGCTTCTTTGGACATAGTTCATTTCTAAGTGGCATTTGTGTATATAACTAAGTATTGCAGTGCCTGACAAAGGTTTGCTAAAGTAATCCAGAGTCCAAGTGTTTTTATCAGCTCTTTTAATTACGATGTGCACCACAGAGTGTGAAATAAACAAATCCCATCCTATCTGTCATTGAGGAACATTATTTTTTAAACATTGCAACAGTTTTCTCCCATATCTGTTGGCAAACTGAAGATCCTAAGTCCATCTTTGCTCTTTAATCGTTTAATCATGATTATATTCATCCACTGACCACACCTGTTTCAAATCACATTGTTATTTTATCATTTATTTATTTTAAAATCAAATTTTAAATCTTTTTAAATTTGTTTCTGCCCTTAGAGGCAGGAATGGCTATATGATTTCATAAAAAGTGAACAGTGTTTTCATAATGTTCGCAATGAAACACAAGAAAATGTAAAATCAGAAATCATTGCTCTCCTTTTTTATTTTCATTTCCAGCTGTCCCAACTTTTCCTAACTTGTATAACATGAAGATTTATATATGTTCCTGGATAAGCAGGTTGCTACTTTTCCTACACAAGAATTTGGATAATAATTTGGTATGTTGATGATAATTTCTCAAATATAAAAGGTGTGTGAATGTGTCCATGGTTGTGTCACACAGGAGCATTCAGCCATGTCAGACTGGGCATTGGGAGGTTGATGCAGAGTGCACTATAGGCCTTTAGGGGTAGACACAGCCCTCCTCCAGCCTCTTTCCTCACTCCCTTTTTTTTTGTACTCAGTCTCTCGCTGTCTGTCAGCTGAGTTCTACATGCTTGAGTTCACAGGATTACAGCCACTCTGGACTGGACTGAAGCTCCGACAGCCCACCACACACTGCTGCACATACCACACACTAGCACACAAAAGTATATACATGCAAACACACACAGGCCTAATAAACACACATACACGAGTGTGTTCATATAGCGTTTCCATACCGCCTCCCACCGGCACTCCAATATGTGAACAAGAAAAGGCTTTTGTTCAAGATGATTGCTTGCCCACTTACTCCAAGTGCAAGGTTGTCTAAAACCACTCAAGAGCCTATGCACTCGCACCACGTTGCTTTTTAATTTGACAAATAGGCCTAACGCCAGTGTTTCATAGCCCAACGCCTGCCCACACACTGTCAATATCTACACCAAAAAGAAATTAGGCTCTTTTGCTACTCTGTTTTCTCTTTCTCTCTCTCTCTTCCTGCTTACTTTCCCTCTCTCTGTGATTGGTAATGCCCTCCAGCCTCAAACTTTTAGTCCAATTACTGTATCAATTCTACATTTACTCCACTGGTTCCAATTAGCAGCTCTGCCTCTGCTGTGGATGTGCCAAAATAACTCATTTGTGATGTGGATTCAGAGGAAAGTGCATCCACGTCACAGTATTAGTGCCTGTCCACCACACACACACACAAGCATACACACACACACATACACACCCATGTACACACACAAATTGTACTCTAACAAGCTGTGAATGACTCTGTGTGTGCATTTGTGTGTGTGTGTGTGTGTGTGTGTGTGTGTGTGTGTGTTGTCTCCCTCCAGCCAGTGACAGTAGGGTGGTGTCCTGTGCGGCAATATGGCGGATGCCCTCTGACTGGGAGACAGGAAGCCATGAGTCTCCTGATGACTCCGCCCACAACCCCCAAACACTGGAGTTGCTGTGTCACCTAGACGACAGCGCCCACAGCAACGCTGCCTGGTAGGTGTTGCTGGGGAACAGTCACACTCATAGTACAAGTGTTACAAGTGCATTTATTTTTTTTATCCACATTATTGTGAAATTATTTGATAGTTTTCTGTGCATATTTGTCGGAATGGATATTGTTCATATTTTAAGACTACAGCACACTTAAAATTCATGAGACTTACAGAAAAAAAAAGAAAAGCCTGAGACACCTCGAAAAGCCTTCTTATACCTCAGATAGTCTCTCTTATTTGTAGGCAGTTAGGATAGAATTTATATTTATAATGATAATAAGCTTTGGAGATTTTTACTTGATATGGTTAGACCTAAAAGCCTATCACAAAGCAGAAATAAATGCCACAACAGCAAGCCTACAGTTTTTTGACTTTCATCTCAAGGTCCTCACCTATGTCCTTCCAATAACTATTGTTTTAGCTACATGTGAAGAAAGTTGATCTAGCTGTGTAAGTAGAAGAGGAAGGAAATAGTGAGTAAAAGCAAAGCTTCAAAGGGATTGTTGCCTCTCTGCTTTTACTCTCTGTTGTGTCTGTGTTGCTGCCTGTTGGCATATAGGGTGAGGCCACGGGGGTCTTAACTTACAGTGGACAGCAGTTCAGAGCAGAGCCCATAGCAGAGGGAATGAAACAGACCTCAGGATATGTTTTAGTGCAACAAAAGAGAGAAAGTACAATAAACTTATCAAATACCTGTTGAACAAGAAGAACACCGTCTTCTGCCATTTTGCCTGCAGTTACTTTTTGCCCCCTCTTAATTCACACCTGGTTTGTTTTACACAGACACACAGAGCTCGTTATGCTGAAGTGCTGAAAGCAAACTTGTGTTTTCATCCGAAGCTGAGGATATTGTTGAAAAAAAAGGGTAACAGGTGATCAATTATGTGAAAGTGGTTTGGATATCTCCAGAGAATGAAGTGAACATTCAGAGTGTTTGCAAAAGATGCTGTTGGACAGATGCACAACAACACGTGTCTATCACCTAAAAAAGAAATCCAGGTACCATATTATTAAACTAATGAGTTACAAGGCAAACTAACTTGTATTGGTTTTTTTTTAACGCTGATAAATCATGTTTGCAAAGTTAAATTTTTGCATTTAGATGAAATTTAATATATTCATATATCAAGCAATATATTATAGGCCAAGCTGTTTGCACAGTTAGATTTATACATTACATACTCTCATACTAGCAGCATTATCAACTTTAATTAGTGGCAAATACTCACATTAATCAAGATATAAACTAGGGATAGACCGATTATCGGCGCCGATATTCGGCATTTTGACGCATATCGGCATCGGCCTTTTTTTTTTTAATCCGACGG
>JAPZDV010000007.1:22970204-22985998 GCA_029814665.1 Acanthurus lineatus
GCCAATATTTTCACTTTTACTGCAAATGAATATCGGCCCGAAATATCGGTTATCGGCCTCCCTGACTACTAATAATCGGTATCGGTATCGGCCCTGAAAAAACCATATCGGTCTATCTCTAATATAAACGATTTTTCGTCAGTATATATTTCCTACAAAAAAGGCTTGGCATCAGTGACATTATTGATTGATTTTGGCAAAATGTAATAAATAGTTTAGTCAAGGAAAAAGTTTCTTAAAAGAGCTGGGCAGTCAGTACATCAAAAGAAAAATCAAGAGTGAATATTTCTATTCTTTTGATCATAATATTTACACTACAAATTTAGTTTACTTTGAAGGTTTAACAAAGTAATGTTAACTTGTCAGGTTATTTAGTCTGTTTTGTTTCTCAATCATTCACTAAATCATCACAATCAAATCATCTCCAGTCAGTGATCATTATAACATCATGGGCTGTTTTTTTTGTTACATATTCTATTGTTAATATGTTGCGATGTTTATTGGGAACACTTAATCACAGATTGAACGTCTGTGCTGTGAACGGTTCAGTCAATTTCTTTTTTACAAAATTTTAGAAGACTTATATTGTAAAACTTTACTGACATATCACAAAATATGTTTGACATGATGCAGAAGTAATAAAAAATGGATAAAACCTTGTATAGCAACTTTAAATTTTTTATTACATCACATTCATGTAATCATTATGTGACCACTGAGATTCAAGGTATGACTCCTTGCGGCATCTTAGTCTGAGTGTTATGAAGCAGTGACATGAACATCCACATCTATGAACGTTTTTTTTTTCTGTTTCTGAATTTCTAATGACCAATGTTTTGCAGTGAGCCTAACAGTAATACAAAGGAAGCAAATTAAGACCTTTAATAAATAACTCAGATGCCTGTATGTACTTAAAATAGTTTTGGGTCGCCATAATTGTTCTTTGCGTACATAAAGCCTCTTTTACAAACGCAATTCCAATGTCAAGGAGGAGGGACAACATTTGCAGTTCTGCATAAAATACATTGAGAAATTCTGGTAAAACTGACATAAGATTTCAACTGTGACTGCAATTGAGTCACATAAGAACTGTCATCCCCTACAATTTTAAATTGTTTCACAAAAGCCATTCAATTTTTGTCCCAAAAGAAGCAGAACTCAACCATAAGGGCACAATGCAGCACCTGGACAGTGTAGAGCACACACACTCTGATGCTATTTTTTGTTTCTCTGGAAAAAGGCAAGCTTTTAATAAATTTCTATGTTATCCTTCAATATTTAGCTTTGCAAAATGAAGGTGAAGTATACTAGAAATAGTTATTAGCCAACACTAAGAGGTAACAAAGCAAAGTTCTGAACTCTCACTAGTAGACGATAAGTTGACCTGCGTAATGTTATGGGTAATTGTGGATTTTCTGCTGCTGGAGACAGTACATAAGTAAAAGCAAAGCAGAGGGCTCTAGCCTCCACACTGTATATTACATTGACAAAACTCTTCTTTATAAAAAATATTTTGTGATGATGACAGTGATGTTTTTTTGTTAAATTACACTTGTTATTTTACTTTTTTTATATAGACAGAAGACTTTAGAAAATCTTCAAAGTAATACACGTACCTTTTTTTAAGTACAAAAGGCTGTGGAATGTCAGTCCTTTTTTTCAATATTTATGAACACCATTTAGCTTATTATTAGGCAACTATGCTGTGTATTACTTTCAGTGGAGTAATTGATTCTGCACAATACTCAGGTGTAAAATTCTGAATAGAGTGATCACTTGCAATTTAATCAGTTCAGTCAAAATTAAGTTTAAATAAAAATTGTGATATTAAGAATTGGAATTACAGGTATGTTCACAAAGGCTGTTACCCTTGTTATCTACAAAAAGTGAGCTTTTTTTAAATTCAAAATTCCTTCCCTTGTTCCCCCCAGACAGCTTTTTCTTGTTGAGCCAAAGTGAAGGGAAAGTAAAACAAGAGAGAATTTCAAGTATAAGAATATATCTAGAAAAAGAATTCTTTTTTCCAGACTTTTTAGGCCTCAAATTTTTTTCCCTCACCCCTTACATTGAAATCACATTAGCAAGGCATTTCTTGATGTAGAATTAATACATTGGAGAGATCATTTTAGGGACCAAAGCTTTCATTTTTTAATTTGTAAAAATTAAAGTTTTGTTTTAAGACATACTTGAAAAGTATAAACTTATCCTCGAGCATGTTGCTTTAATGACTACATCACTGAAAGCCAGGTGTGTTGTTTAACACAGTATGTCATGCTGTATTTTACTCAGCTGTTCTCTGAAAAGCCTTGACAAAGACTCTGCCCCTTGATTTTTCTACCTCAAACAAAGAAACAAACTATCTATGATCAGTTTGAATTACGCTGTGTCTATGATGAGATCAAAAATTCTAAAAACTGAATGGGAGCCATTTAGAAACTATATTGAGCTTTAAAAACAAACTAGAGGATAGATGGACATGTTGTCTGACTGAAAAAGCCAACACTATGCACACCATTAGATTCCTACCAGCTGGAATAGAGCTCTCCTCACATCCACTCACTCCTGTATTTTCTCTTATCCCCTCCTCCTCTCCCTCTATCTTTTCTCCATATTAGTGTTTTTATCTTTTTATTTTTTTTGGCTCAGACTATTGACTGGCCCACATCTCAGATTGTAGTCTTGGCTCGATCCTTTTGTCTTATAGTGGGAGCTCCTGTGCACAATGCGTGGCCATAACTCAGCACCTATGAGAATGAAAATCAATGGTCATTCCCCTTTTTAGTCCACTGTTCATTGGCAGGCACATGATTGCTATCATTTTTAGAGGCACCAATCAGTTAGCGTGGTGCATACTGTAGCAGTTGTCTGCAAGGGAGAGATAAAGATGGAGGCAGTGAGGAAGATGGAAAGAAACTCACAAAGAAGAACGCAAGAAAGGAGAGGAGAGATTTCATTTGTACAACTTGGTGTGTGTTTTGTGCTTGTATGTGTGAAAATAGGAGGGTTTTGTATTAGTGGGGGTGCACCCATTTATATGTGCTCTGTGCGTGTGTTTGTGTTTTTGTGTGTATGTGTGTGTGCATGTGTGCATGCTTGTGCATGTGTGTCAGAGGGCAGGTCAAGCAAGGCTGCTGGGTAAAGATTGATGGCTCCTGGCTCCACCATCTTAACACCCTTAGAGCTGTAACCCTCACAAGGGCACCACACTGTGTGTATGTGTGTGTGTGTGTGTGTGTGTGTGCGAGTGTCAGTGTATGTGCCGTGGAGTGTGCATTTGGTGCTGTGAAGCCTGTAGCCTATGTTGTGCACTATTGGCTCCCCTAGATGGATGGCTTTGGTCTGCTGCCCACCTCCTCCATCTCTCTATGACACACACAAAAACACATGCACACACAAACACACCACAAACCACACACACACAAACACACATTTATCCCCACTCACTCTGATAATACTGGCAGCTTGCACCAGTCTACGACTGTGTGAATGTTTGTATGTGTTAGCAGACATAGAGTAAAGGGACTGCAGTTGTATTCTTATGAGGTGTTTGTCTGTTCAAAGAGTGTGTGTGTTTGTTCACCTGCCCATGTGTGTTTGTGTCCACTGTAGCGTGTCTGCCCATGTGTAGCCCGCATCCTTTATGCGTGTGTTGTCCGGTAGCGGGTGTCCCTGCACTCCCACTAACAAAACACTTTCTCCTTCCTCCAAATCCCCTCATTGTTTGGTTGGGCAAACATTTGAGCCTCTGCCCTGTTGTGAAGCGTGCTCTGAATGGAAATATCGGCAAAACACAACCCCCAAAAACCCCTCCAAAAAAATGAACTAAACAGAGCTACAGAACAATAAGGGGTGGGGTTGGGGGGGTTTGCGCTTGTGTGTGCACCATGCCTTTTTTCCCCTCTTCTTCTTTTTTTTTTCTTGCCCCATTTGGTTTCGATTGAGTTGAGTGAATCGATTCCCATGGAGCCATCTGAGCCAATCAGGGCCCTAGGCGGGAATGGTTAAGCACAAAAAGCAACAAGGTTGATTTTCTAAAGTAGGGTGTGACAGGAGGGGGTAAGAGGTGTTTGTTGCTGTGATTGTGTGTGTTTATTTCACACATACATGAATGCAATCATGTGTATTATTGTGTGATCATTTTGTGTAAAAGGCTTTGAGTCTTTCACTCGATATGAGTCTTGTTGTATGTATGGCTGTCGAGCCTCTTTTATCCTGTAGTACATGTGGCCTCTATGCTTTTTGTCTGTGTATGTGCCTGGACAATCAGAGGTGTGTATGTGATCGTGTGGGCCGGTTTCTTGGTGATCACTAAGCGTGATTTTCACTGTGAGGGTCCCTAGTTCCAATCAATTGGACCTCAGTAGTGGGCTCTCAAGCAGACTATCGGCCTTGTGTGTTTTGGTGTGTATTTGTGAGCTTGTGTGTGCGTTTGTACAACGGGGGCTATCAGTCGATTATGGAGCCTTTGCGAACCAGCCTTTTCAACCACATCTTAGATAACACACCATAGTGCAGGTATTGCGCTGAGGCTCTGGTCAAAAAATAACCTTGGTGAAGTTCGATCAAGTTGCAGCTAAATTAAAGGATAATTTTAGTTTACTCCAATCTGGAAAAATTGTATTGAATCCTAACCTGAAACTGAATCCTGAATCCTTTATCTACTTTATGTGGGTTTGACTATCAACAAATTAAAATTTCAAAAAATTCAATTTATCTTATTTATTTATTGGATTATTTATTTTTTCCAGATGAAATAGATTTATGATTTGTTTATGAGGTTAGAATTCAGATACAAATCATTTTTGAAAACTTTTGAAAACTTGATATTTCAGAGTGGCGTCTGATTACAGTTCACAACCTGTAGCTACAACCTGAATATGAAAAAAAGATGAAAGTGATAGCCATCTGCAAAAGGATTCAACACTGTGCTGTGCTAATAATAAAGAATAAGAAAAAAATAAAGGTTAAAAAATAACTTATTAGTCTTAATTAATGGTGGTATTTTACCAACTAAAAGGCGGTCTGAGGTCAATGCTTGTTCTTTTCTAAAATGTTTTTCCCACGTCTGTGATTCCTGTATCATGGCCCTCTGTGTTAAGAGTCAAGATGAGTTTATGTTGAGGTAAGGCTCTAAGTAAACAACTAGTTGTGGTGAGTGTTAAGCTCAGTAAAAAATAATGGTGAGGAAAAACCTTGTTACGTCTTCTTGAAGAAATAGATCCATTCTCCCAATGCTCAGCAATTACGGTAATGAGTACAAAACAGGGGCAAAAACTGCGGAAATAAGACCCACGTGGTGACTATCCTTGGCTCCAAACAACCCTTTTACTCTTCATAATTACAAACCTAATGCTACTTTGCCAGCCTGTCTACCTTCTGAATAACTAAAACACAAGGATTCCAAGGAACTGCAACACACACACATACACGCACACAGACAAACACTGCCCTTGGTGTCCCTGTATCCATGCTAAATCTTATCCAGGAGAAAGAAAGACACCCACACACATGCACACACACACACACACTTTGTTTGTGCTGGCTGTCGCCTTTGTATACGAGGGGCTAGGATTAAACTCATATGGATGCAAAGCACAGCAAAGCAGGGGGAACAATCTGATGAGCAAGAGACATAGAAAGAGACAAAGAGAGAGAGAAGTGCATCTGTGCCCTAGACTTAGATATATGGGGCCATAAAACCACCATAGCTCTGCCTGACGGTATTTACATGCCATTCCAGTAGCCAGTATTCCAGCTTGTTGCAGAGCTCAAGGTCAAATGCACATAACTTGCAGTATATACTTTAATAGGAGAGAAAGGCAACATGAGATACTATACAACTTTCAGTCTTTGCCTCTCCCACTTCCTCCCTATATTACATAAATTAATTGATGCTATGTGGATGCAAACAGTGTGTAAATTCCACAGTGGTGAGTATGTTTTAATTGGTCCTATAGTGTGCTGATATATACGCCTGGGAATGTGACTGTGTTAGGAAAAAAGGGAGGTGTTGACATGCTGCAGTCTTCATTTTTAAGAGCTGTGAGATGCCCCAGCAAACTGTGAGTGTGCATACTCATATAGATCACATCTAGAGATATTTGTCTAACCACTGTGGTCATATTTTGGCAAAAGTTAAAGGGTTAATGTCCAAATTTTTCATTTTTGCAAGACTAATATTCCTTATTTACACTGAAAGGGGTACCAGTTCCTATAAAAATTGCTCTTTATGTTGGTCATGAAGCTATGCTGTCATAATGTGACTCCATGGGGGTAAGCTTGTTCGGTATACCGGTACTAAATTGTTACCGCGGTACTGAGTCAGTTAAAATGGTACTATACTGCGCTTGGCTGGTACCGGTACTGCCACCACCTTCACAACACCGTAACTCATAGGTAAACCAGGTGCGCAAAGTGCTGTATGGAATTACTTCGGCTTTAAAACAAATGAGCACGGTGAAGCCATTAACACCAAAGCACCATGGTGCAAACGGTGTTACAAAACATGTCTGGCCAAGGGCGGAAACACTTCCAACTTCGCAAAACTCTTGAAGGACAAGCACCCAGAACTCTGATTCTTAACCTCCATGATTACTTTTATTTTAGTAGGTCTGTCAAGCTAATGCTAGCTGAGTAGGTTACACTGCAGAGCTGTCAACTTAGGTTATTATCTGGGGTTATCAGTCAAATTTTAAAATATTGTTAGATGTAATTTACCAATAGTTTGTCATTATCCATGACTGCGCACTATTAATAAGTATGTGGGAAATTTGTGTGACATGATTACACGTGAAAGTTACTGAGTGATTTTAAGTGTAGGTGAAAAACGATACAATTATTGGTCTGATTGGCTGTCACAGTATTGAATTTTAACTGCACATCATTGCTAAAGAAGTAATGAAAATGATAATATATCAAATAATATATAAATATGTATCTGTTAATTTTGTGTTTTCCCTCATTTTTGACAAATAAGCTGCATTTAAAAGAATTGCAGGGAGATTAATACATTTTTGGGTCTTTCGAGGTGGCAAACAACTTTCAGTTGCATTACCTCACCGACTTTGACAAAGTGAGAATGAATATAATTTAAGAGGCTCTGTGATATTTATGCAGTACTGTTATATGTGTACTTTTAATATAGGATAAACATTTTATTTTTAAATACCATAATTTTCATCAGCATAAGTTATCAACAGCACCCCTATCTAAAGTATGTTTTTTAAGAAATAATTTAAATTTAATTGTATTCAATTACAGTAATGGAAGAAAATACACAATTACATTTTTCACAAAGCCTCCAGAAAGCTTCACTGCCAGGATTGAGAAAAGTGATTACAGCGACTTTTAATATTCATTTTTCAGCTCTGCATTAAATTGTACGTGCAAAACTTTTCCACATCAATGGGCATCCATAACATACACGCCTTTGCAGAATGAGTTAACAGAATGCTAAAAATGCCTGTAGTCAACAAATATATCGTCCTGTAATTTGTAGTGTTTTAGAGTTTTTAAATCTGTAGTCTGTGGCGACCTTTTGCACTCTCAAGCATTAGCGATATGTTTTACATCAACCAGCAATGATTTTTTGCTAGAGCTGAAAGAGAGAATAACCAAAGAAATGAAAAAGCAACTTGAAATGTGAAGAGTCCATGGTGCAATACGCACATCAACTGTGTAATTACTGTCATCGCCAGAAGGGAGAAGGAGGTTCTTCACTACAGGTTTAGGATAGATTTATAAAACGTAACCCATAGAAGGACCTCGGTAACAAATGTGCACCTGTGTTACAAACTTATGTTTGTATACGTGTTTGTGGGTGTACATCCCAAGCCCATGACTTCCTGCTCCTCTGGAGGGCAGTAAAAGCTGTCCCTCAGCAGCAATGAATTTACAGTCCTCATAAACAATCCACCCTCCCCTTCCCCCTATTCTAATAAGACTATGTATATTTGAAACTTGGATTAAATCCAAAAGCAAACTCAAACTTTGTCTTCCCTCCCCTACTCTGTCATTTCTTTTATCTCCGGTGAACACCCTCACCTTCTATAGCAAACACTGGAATTGTTGCTGCTGCTTTAAGGTGACAAATGAGTCCAAGAAAATGGAGTTGTCTAATTGATGAACTCCTTAAATAAATGGCATCATTTCGTAAACCTCTAATGACAGCAGCTTTAAAGCTCTGACATCCAAACCTTCAGCCAGACCACGTCTGTACCTCTGTGACATTTTACATCTTTTAACCCAGATTAGACACAGAATTTTTCTCTTGAGCTAAAATCACACTAAATAAGAACTTTAACAAGCATGTAGCAGCTTTTTCCGTCCAAGGTTATGTTTAGCTTATTGCCAGGTCTCTGACTGCACTGACATATTGCTATTAAAGTTGACAGGAGCCAAAGTTAAAAGCTCTGCTTTCTCACTTGGGTTGTGTCCCCTTTCTTATCCCATGCAGTTGTGTCTCTGTCTACATTTAGCAGCTAAGCCTATCCAAACTAAGAAGAACAAACAACAAAAGCATACAAGTGATCTAGTCAACATCAAGGGAATCATAACACTACAGTTTGTGCTCCAGTGTGTCGGGTCTGGTTAGGTCCCTATGGCTCATGCACAGGATACATATTTTAAATAGAGCACAGTGGAGAATCGCAACTCTGAGATGCATGTAGTGAGGACTCAGTACTCCGCAGATAGTGAGCAGAGAGGAATCAAAGCTAAGTATGCTGTAAAAGCCACCACTTCTTTCACATGAGTGAGGCAACCCTGTACCCCACTGCTGTGTTTGAACACTAGATTGACAGAATTGGGCTGCTGGATTTGCCAATAAATACCAACCATGCAGAACTCAGTTGTATGCTATTGTCACTTTCTTAGGCAATTAATGATAATTGCTACAGCTTAATTTGCGCAGGTTACAGCTGTTCTAGGCAATGTCACACTGTTTTAAAGGACTTTTTAAATGCAGACATCAAGTAAAATGACAAACTGCACTCCAGACAAAACTAAACCTTTCTGGCTGGTGGTAGTTACACTGACACCTGAGTATGGGTTACAGAAGCTTCCTAAATGGTAATAAATGCATTGTTATCAAGGAAAAGTATTTGTAATTATACAAAATTAGATGCCTAGCGGAACTAGGGGAAGAGTAAGAATGTAGGACAACCTGATTTTTATTTTCAATTTAATACATGTAACATTTCCACATAAAAATGTCTAAAACCAAGATTTACATTAATCCAAATTTAGCAACAATGTTCAAACCAAGGAAAATCTGAAATTTGAATGAATGCTGTGTTTGTGGTGATGGAATGGAAATTTTATGACATTATGTTATTAGACAAAGAGTCATTAGCATGGCTGTAGACTCTAGTGTGATAATTGTTTACAGATCTTATTAATTGACCAAAACTAAACTAAACTAATTTGAACAGGAGAAATTGTGCTGGTATTTAAACCTGATATATCCTCCTCCTCTTTGTCATAGAGTTACATTGTTGCATAAAACTATTAAAAACGTATCAGTGAGCCACACTGTTGCACTGGCTGACATGTTCTTTTATAACAATAAACACACACACTGTAGTTTATTTTGACTGCTGCCCCAAATACTCACTAGAGCAAAAAATGTGTATTAATCCATGACCGAAAGTAATCGTTTGTTTGCTAAAATCTAAAGTGGCTAGTTGTTCTTGGAAATGAGTCATCATTTTTGGTTACTGAACCCTGTATTTTATGGTAGGGAAGTCAGGAAGTAGAACACTGCCTCATTCTTATATATGTGTAATTAATAGCTTTTTATAACTCTGCATCCATACATCTGTATGCACTTCAAAAGTTATCTGGAGATGCACACAGTTTAAAATCAGTTTATCTGTGATATTATACAAGTCATGTGAAATTCAACTAACAAGCTCCATTCACTTATGTCTGCACAATGTGTGGATGAGACTGTATGTGTGTTTGACCAACATCTGTATTCTAATTGACTGTGACTTTGTGGTTTTGTGTATTTACAGCGTGCTGTGGGAGCCCATGGGGGACGGCAAGCGTGTGATTTCATTGGCTGATAACCACGCACTACTCTGGGACCTGCAAGAGAGCTCTACACAGGCCACAGTAAGATATACACACACACTGTAAACCACAGTACATACACAAATACACACACCATATCACACAATAGCTAACTCATTATTTGATAACAACCCTATCGTCTTGGTGTTATCAGATGCACACATCCTCTCTCTGCGACAACAGCAGAGTGTCCACTGTTCATTCTGTCTCTCTGTTACACACACACACACACACACACACACAGTATCTGGGCAAGTTTCTAAGCTGTGACTACTTTAGTATTATTCTGGTCAATTCTCTCCCACAGTGATAGTAATAGTCTTCTTTTATAAGTAAGAGAAAAGTCATTTACTGTATCTTTTTTCACAGCTCACTAGAGTTGCCGCTGTCATGCATTTTATTTTACATGAAAGTATCAAACTGCACTACATGACATAAAGTACAATATGTGGAAACAGTAATATCATATCCATATATGGCAGTTAAAAGTCTTTTACATTCAAAAGCCATGGGCAGGAATATGCCGCTATTGCTCATGTATTTTAATCACAGGACTAAATTTGTTTCCTGTAGAACAGTTCCTGGTACCAAAAGTCTTTGCTCCAGGGTAGGTACTTTACAAAAAGTAAAGGTATTATAGGAGCTTAGGGCTGAAAGTCATTGGTTGGTCAAACACAGACACTGCCATTGCTGCAGCTTCTTTTAAATATATAAGGAAAATTGAGTGTCACAAGTAACAGCATTATGATGAGGTAAAGGCATTTCTTGCTTTCTAGTACTGTTTTTACGTCAAAATTATGCTGTCAGCTTCTTGATTAAAAAAATGTAGGAAGAAGAAGAAGAAGGAGCCACAGTGTGTTTGAGCTAGTGAAGGAGAGAAATAGACTACTGCAGGATTTAGGCCTAAATACCAAGAGCTAGCATTGCTGCACATCCAGTGCCCTTGTCTAAAAGTCATTGAATATTTTGTCTGTTGCCTGAAGTAAGGTCTGTAATTAACACAAGCTTTAAATATTTCTACAGTTTGTTCTACGGCATATAATTCTTTACTTTTGTAAATGCTCCACCTGAGAGTTTTGAAGCATGTATGTGTCTTTAAAAATGACAGTTATTATCAAGCAGTTCAGTGAGACTAAAGAGGTTGTCAAGGACTTCGTCATTGTACTGAGCACAATATCTCACTTACTTGCTAGTCCATCTTTGTAATCTTGTTTTGTTTTTACTTGTGCATATATTCTACCTTGTTTTCCTCTTTAGATAGTAATGTCTAAATGTAGACAAGATTTTTAACAGATTATCATAGCGATGTCATGCCACTTAACTTTTCCAGCAAATGAGAAAAAAAAACAGGCGCTTTACTATGGTCTCGAAAGCTCCAGCCTTTATTTACCGGCAGACTCTAACATACAATGTACACTGACTGTAAAACTGACAGCTTCACTGCTAATCCTTTCCTCTGCTTCACTCGCATTAAGTCATTCTCTGTCATTCTGTATTGCTCAACCTAGCTCAAATGGAGCAAAGCTACTCTTATAACAGAGGATATCGTAGGGATAGTGTAAGTAATGGTGTACACTTAACACTGCAGTACTTTTGCAGGATGTCCTGTGTCCTGTGTCCTGTGTTGCACAACCAATCAGTGGTCTGCAGTGTTTATATGTCATTCCTCACTCAGCTCCACTCAGTACTCTTAAAATCTTGACTGAGGTGGTACGAAAAAAAGCATCTGCTTCCAGGCATTATATATAATAGAAAAAGAGAAAAAACGGGTAGTTTCAAGTCAAGCCAAGCTGTACCATGCATTCAGAAGGACCTAATAGTTGTTGGCACTGTTTTGGATGAAAGGTTTCCAAGCTCCCTTCACCTAGAAGGAAATAAGCAGACTGGCTCATTTTTCATATATTATATTAATGTATATCCCTGATGAATAGATGTAAACTGCATTTTAA
This sequence comes from Acanthurus lineatus, assembly GCA_029814665.1. Classification (NCBI taxonomy): domain Eukaryota; kingdom Metazoa; phylum Chordata; class Actinopteri; order Acanthuriformes; family Acanthuridae; genus Acanthurus; species Acanthurus lineatus. The sequence goes on from JAPZDV010000007.1 coordinate 22,982,228, forward strand.
TGTTGTAGTTGGTCAGTGTGAAGCCACTATTAGAGACTGTTTATTAAATTAATAATATAGCATTGTATTATTCTTTACAAACAAACTTTGTTCATTCATGTAAAATCCTCATCTAAAAAATATACATTTGTGTTAATTTTAATTTGGTTGTCTATTTGCATGTGGATGCAAATGATCATATGGAGGCTCACCTGGTGATGGCCATAATTTGCCAAAAGACAGAATTTCACCAGAGTGACATCAAACTTTATATTTTTAAATTTAGATTAGCCATCACTTTCAGTCTTCAGTTTCACTTCTGTTAGCTCAAGGCACCAGACTTGACTAGGTTTAAGAAACTGGGGTGTACGTATCAACCACAGATACCAACATTACGCAGAATTAGAATATGAAAGGCTAATTACTAGTAACTTAAATTTGTACTTAATTACAGTACTTGAGTTAATGCATTCAGTTATATTCCAGCCCTGCCAATTATCCATTAGTGAGGGTAGCTATTGATGTAGGGTGATAAGGAGTGGCTTTGAGTCAGCTTCCAATTTTAAGTCAAGTTTCTCTCACCAAACTGAGGGAAACCATTTCATTATGGGCCTGGCTTTGTGTACAGGGTCATGTCATGTTCAGACAGAAGGGAACAAACACAAGCTGTTGACACAAAGTTGTCAGGCAGCTGAACAAATTTGCATTCAACTCAGGGCATTCATTATCAGTTCTGTCTCATTCCTGTTGTGCAGAAATGCACAGTAATGGCTTTTGTAAGACAAAAAAAAAAGAATCACCATGTAACCAACGTGTGTAAGTACTTTTGGTCAGTTTGCGTGTAGTTGTGTCCTTCCTAATGCAAGGTGAAGAGGCTCTTCACTGTAAATTCCCTGTCTCCTACCAGCCGGCTTTGCAATTAAAATGCCCATTATGTATTTAAAGACTCAAGATAATGGTGTGTGTCAGGTATGTGTGTTGGGGGAAGAGGTAATAGAGTAGTGGTGTGTTGGCCCATGCGTTCATGGGTGTGTGTGTAGGTGTGTGTGTGGGTGCATGTGTTTAATTTAAAGCCATGAGTGAAGAAGACTATAGATGGGTCATTGCTAATTCATGCTCATGCTCGTTGAGGGATTCACATAAAGGGCAGCCAGGTCACACACCTAATAGATACAAGCATGTGTGTGTGTCTGCATGTGCGCAAGTGTGTGTGTTTGCATGAGTATGTGTTATTATTTGATCCCATTTAGCTCACACTTCAAAAAATTTCTTGTTGCAATTTGGAAAAATGCATGCACACACTTGTCTTACAGAAAATGCAGTGATTTTGATTGTTCACCAGATGAAGTTCTTTGTTGTATATATTACCGCCAGGCAGCTGTAAAAATCTGTGGTGTAAATATTGAAGTGATGAGATGTTCGCCATGTTCCAGGATGGTTTAAAAGTCTGCCATTTTCATTGCTGTTCCTTCAAAACATGGCCTCACATCAACATTTTTTCCAACCATGTCTAGTGTTTAAATTAAAATTAGCTTCAAGCTAACATTGTTTCATCCATGATGTGTCTTGGATGTTACCAGCTCTGTTTGCAAACTTCAGTTAGAAAAAGTTTCATAACTGCTTTCAAATGTCTTTTTTATTTATTGCTATGTGCACATTGACCCTAACTTTTGGGCTGCATATATACTCTCAGTTGTGCAGCCCAGAGAATCAGTAATAGGGAAGCACATTTAACATGATTCTTGCATACACTAATACATTTTGCAAACATCTTTGTACATAATTTATCATCATGTTTACATTGAGGTGGCAATTTGGATGTCATGAGTAAAGTGTTTCTTCTTGCATTGTTAATGTGTACGCAAAACTGTCATTGACCTTATGATGATTATGATGATGTTTGTCCATTATTTGATATTTGTGCTTACTGTCAGTGTATTTCAAAATACATCGTGATTGATAAGTGTTGATTAACTACTTCATTCAGTTATATCTTATATCATAGATATCATTTATAAAAATTCCATTACAGTGCTTAAAAAAATTGCAAAATCTGCTAAATGCAGCACATGCCCATGTCCCAGACTGTTTTCTAAGCAAAATAACTAACAATAAAGAGCAATAAATAAATAAAAACCTTTAAAATACAAATTGATTGAAGCATGCATCTCTTGATGGAATTGGACACATCCTCAGTGATATACCTGGGGTCATAGGGGGTTTTGGGTCTTTCAACACCAGGCTTTCCTTTTCTGTGCTCCTGTGATGCCCAGGAGGCTGTAGGCCTTGCCTAATGATCTTCCCGCAAAGCCCCTGCTCCCCAAAAAAAATGTTTCGAAAAGGGTGACTTTTCTCTACTCTTTCTTACAAGGTTAATTCATAGTCTGGTAAATGAAAAATTTACTAGAGTCTTTTTCTCTAAATTTTGGTTGGGTACTTTGAAGTTCCTTTCCAGTTTCCAAGAGGTGATATCTACAGATGTTCAAAAGCCTCTGGATGCAGTTAGACCCAAAACAAGTCATCACAACAACATGGGGACCCCAGTGAACCAGAGCAAGGACTTTTGTGACACAGTGCTGAGTGACACAAGCAAGTTTGAATAATACTTTTGAGCAGAAAGTATTTAAAAAAAAAATCTCAAATTTTAGCAAAACACACATTATGTGTTTCTGATCGAGGCCCAAAATAGGCAATGTAGCATCAGAATCTTGATTCATGTTTGATCAGCACTTCCTAGTTAAACAGTTTGATCTCAGTTTTGTGAGCCTGTTGAGTATCACATCAGCCTCATAATACATAAACGGTTGTGATTAGCCTGACACAGGTCGAAACAAGTGGAGATCTATCTGAATGGAAGCAGGTAGAGATCAGTCTGTAAGAGCAAATAAACCCTGAACATGGTAGCTTCATGGGGTTCCCAGGCTTGTAAATTCAGCCTTCAGAAAAGAAATTTTGTGCAGCACATTCATGTCATATATCTCCATACCCAGAAATGACTTTTCTCATCTTATTGGTCAATGCCAGGTATTAACTGAGGAACTACTAGAACTGTCTTGCATTATGTTTATTTATTGCAAAAGGCTACTGCATTAAAATCAAAGACGCTAACTGTGTGTGCTGAGAGAATTTGATGTATGCAGATTCTATCATCTTCAATTCATGACACTTGAAAATTTGTGTCTAGTCACAAGTTGGCAATGGATGACAATCATGTTAAGATTAATATAAATTAAATGTAAAAATGTGCTTTATTTATTATTCATTTAAAATTTTCTCTCTTTTTTCCTTTTATACTTCCAGTCTTACATTGTGAAACAGACACATTACGTTCTTCTTTCGGCTAGTTACGTGGATGATCACATTGCCTTGTTTGTACTGAAACATATTGTCCTGTCTGACAAGTTAAATATGGTAGTGCTGTTAAATACAGTGCTAACTTCACAATGGTAATAGCTCCACCTGTTGAAATAAATGCAATCATTAAATTATCAACCAGAAAATATGAAAATAAATGACAGATACTGAAATATTAATGAAGTCATACATCCCTCATCATTTTTGCCTGCACTATGTCTTTGTCTCTGTAATTTATACATGTATTTTATCCATTTGTAATCAATTCAGTGTCTGTTTGTTTGGCAGTGTATGTGTGTCCCCTATGTTGTGACCCCAGTGTGAGGTCGAGTAGGACTACTGAGGCAGGGGTTTATTGATTCAGTCCTCTGACACCAACACTGTACAACACAACTATTAAATCTTGTATCAATGGAGAAGCAGAGAGGTGGAAAGTAA
>JAPZDV010000007.1:22999732-23030737 GCA_029814665.1 Acanthurus lineatus
CAGTCGAGAGAGTGAATGTGTGTGTGTGTGTGTGTATATATATATATATATATATATATACATATATATATATATATACCATAGTTAACGCATATATCAACACGTTAATAACGCATCAGCTTAACAGCACTAATTTTTTTAATGCGCAATGAACGCACGCATAGTCTGTGCCTTGCCAGCTCCTGTATTTTTGGGAAGTGGTGCTAAAATAACATTGCAAACGGTTACAAATCAGAAATGGATACACAAAAGGGACTTTTAAATGGAAAGTTTAGCTTTAAAGTTTTACCCGATGGTTCTCTGTTCAAAACAAAAGTAATTTGTATTTATTGTAAATTTGAACTAAGTTACCACCGGAGCACATCCAGTCTTAAATACCACCTGATGGCCAAGGAATTATTACTGTCTTCTCCAATTTTTCCTAGAGTATAAGAAACACAATAAATATCTTGTTAAGTTACATATAGAGCAGGGTAAAAAATTGGCAATTAATTTGCAATTAAACGCGCGTTAACTCAGGACACTAATGCAATTAATGGCGATTAAAAAATTTTAATCAACTGACAGCCCTATATGTATATATATGTATATATGTATATATATATATATATCACATAGGCACTCTTACTAAATATTGATACAAAATCATCAGACTTGAAACACAAATACCATACCTAAATCTTGTCAAATGGACCCAGTAAAAACTGATTTATATTATGCAACAGGAACATAAATTATGTTTGGAAATATTCAGATAACATTTTGAACAGCATTTTGAACCAGGGAGGGGGGATTTTTTGACAAGGATCAAAGGTAATGCATATGCAAGCTAATGAGTGCAAACTAGATATCAATTTGTGTACAATCTTACAGAACAAATAATTTTGAACATGTTGAACATTTATTCTCAATCTATGCTTCATGAAAAAAGGGTGTTTCCAGAGGAAGCTCTGCTTGTTCTTTGACATTTTCTGTCAAGCTCCATATGCTGACACCAACGACACGGTCCAGTGGCAGTGACAGCACGTACAAATGAACACACACACAGAGTCACACACAGTCCCTGAGTTGTCTTGACCTAATTGAAGCCCAGTGGTCTGCCTCAGGTCATTCTCTTATACCTCCCTTATTTTAATGAGATTTTTAATTAGCATGTTAATTGCCTAACGTGATCAGCAGGGTGACTAGCTAGCTGGCTAGCTACTGTTGGTATCCAGCTGGGCCATAACACTGAGGCTTTCCACTCTGCTGAATTAAACTGTGCCAAGCTGAGCTCTGCTAGGCTAGCCTGGAGAGGAAATGGTGCTGAAAAAAACAAGTTCTGAATTTCTTGTCTCATGTTGCATTTATGGTGAAGACAGAGCTTTAGATTGTATGAATTACCAGTTTATTTCAATGGGTTTCCATTCTCCAAACCCCAGTTGATTTGCTGCCTTCTCCTTTTAATCATAAAACAGTATCAGGATGATACAAAGACAGATTACTAATATTAGCAATAGAACCATTAATATATACCTGTACACCCAGTAATGTTATCACATGTAACATTTAGAAAGACTGCTTGTGCATTATTAGGATTTTCATATTGCATGTTGTTACTGCTGTTTTACAGTCTTAAAAATTTGTTTTACAGTATATAGACACAGTTACAATTTAAAGAGGAATTAACCAGATTAATCAATGGTCTTATCAGCCTCTCTTGCAATAAATCTTCAACTTAAATAAAATTCATAAACCCCTACTTACTAAAATACATTTCACTTTCACCAGTATTTCAGAAAGGTTTGGGGTGATAACTGACAGTGATTAACTCGAGTATCTATATTTTCACACAGTGAAATTGTAATGCAGCTCTGCCACCACAACAATAATGGCAGCACTATAGTATTGACAGCAGGAAAATTATTCCATACCATTAACTGTAAAAAAATAAATAAATGACAAGTTTCCAATCCCTGCCACTGTACACAAAAATGAAGCCAAAGTAATAAATGATAAAGTGGCTGCCATCTTGCACTGGTGATGTCGTTTTGAGTCTAAACAGTACTTATTGGAGGACGGAATAAGGGTCTCATTGAAATACAGCCACCCAACTCAGCTGTGGATTAGTGTTAGCTGTCAATCATAATGTTACCAACTAATTAAAACCACACTTTTCAAAATGGAGACTAGAGCACCCACCAGCATGATGAGTGCTACATAAAATGACAGAAACCTTCTTTGGGAAATTTTTTTTTGATGTGACATCTTGAAATGTGGCTAATGAGTGCACAATTGTGAACAAAAAAAAAGGCAGGTAAAAAGGTTAAAATTCTCTACAAAGCTAAGGGAAACTGCAAAGCTGACCAGTAATTCTCCTCGAATTTGCGATTATGAGGAATAACTTATGCAATATATATGTAACTGATCATTAGGATAGAAAAGAATTATACGAGCGTAACTTTGTATCACTTGAACACAGTCAAAGCAAGCTGACAGACAAAAAACCTTTATATCCGTTTTTTTCTTTAGTTAAATTCTAGATGGGAGTTCATTTGTTGAAAATGACCATTTTCGTAGCTGACAAGGTTTTTTTGGAACCATTGAAATTTAAAAAAAAGTCACGGTCAGAAGCTCGAGGAAACAAATAAAAAAGGAGCATGTTTTAAGTGGAAGACAATGTATAGGGGATGAAGGGAAGAGAAGGTGGCTGCAAAGATGGAAAGAGACACATTGCACAGAGCGACTCTTTTCCTCTGTCATGTCATTCTGTTAACTTCACTTTAGCAGGAACTCAAGGCTGTGCCGTTATGAGGCTTGCCTTTATAATTTACCTCCACCGCTGTCGGCTTCTTTATTGAGCCTGGCCTTCGCTGACAGACAAAGACACAGAGGAGGCTTTGATTTAGCCTGGGAATGTTCTAGCTCGTGTGGACCCTGTGAATCCTTCTCTCTATTTCTCATATCTCCCTTTGTTGTTCTGTCGTAACCCCCTCTCCCTCTGTCTCTTCCATACCTGTCTCTTAACATTTCTTTCTCTGACTGCCTCCTCTCCTTCTTTCTCTATCCAGATTCTTTCTATCTGCTTCTCCTCTCATCTGTCTTTCCCTCTGTCTCTTGTCATTTCCCCTCTTCCTCATTACCTCTCTCTCTCCTCTCTAGTCAGATCTACTGTATAGAGAACGCCCATGGCCAGCTGGTGCGTGACCTGGACTTCAACCCCAACCGGCAGTACTACCTGGCCAGCTGCGGAGACGACTGCAAGGTCAAGTTCTGGGACGTCCGCAACGTCCAGGAGCCTGTCAAGACCCTGGAGGAGCACTCGCACTGGTGTGTGGATTGGTGAAGGGGGCTCCAGAGAGGTTCAGGCAAGGTTGGCTAGTTGAGTGGGTCCTTGAGCTCAAGGACCTGAGTTCAAGTTCCCATGTTAGTAAGGGTCCTTCCTGTCCCTGTGATCGCCACACTAAATCAGAACCTGCTGCCATCCTCTGATGTTTGGATGGCAAACAGACCATTTCATGAATTAATGTAGTGTGACATGGTTGAACTGGAGGCCATTAGCCTTTTGCCAGTACAAGTTTTTTAAAGGCCAATGTCAGTGAGCCTTCTGATAGCTGATATTATGTGTCAGTGTTCAGTAGTATTTGAAGACATTTAATGGCATTCTCAAACAATCTTGTTCTTTCGATTTAAGACTTTTCCTATTTTTGGATGCAATTCAGGGATTATGAAAAGTTTAATGGTCCCGTGAAATGATATCTTCACTTTTTTAATGTGATGTATCTGCTGCTCATATAAAATGCTGGTGCAGGACAATATATAGTGCCTATCTTGCTTGGTGTAATGAGTTAAAGGATTTAAAAACTTATGATGCCTTATTTGTGTGACTTTTTAGACTCACCCACTACTGCAACACAAGTTAAATTCCCTTCAAGATCGAGTATTTTCCCTGAAAGTGTAAGGCTCTGCCCCCCCACCTTTTAAAACCTATATATTCCTACTCACTCTGTGCTGTTTCTTGCTATGCAGATAGCTTTTGGTTTAATTTCCCAGGTTTGGAAATATCCATTTCTGCCAGCAACCCAATGGAGGTAAACAGAATTTTATTCTAGGCTATGAGGTCCTAAGACCCTTTGAGAGGACATACACATAGACATTAAGTAGATCAAGTAGCTAAAGTCAAACTCAAACTGAGAAAAAATTACTACATTAAACTCTTGATACTCATTAACTTGTTATGAATATACATATTCTTAAAACTTGGTCATGTCGATATCTCTTCTTATCTGTTTTCTTAGATTCTGCCAACTTCACCTAAATCCCAACTGATTTATTCTTCAACCCCAAAATAAATATTTTTAAATACAAATGTGCATCCTAGAAAACTACATACACAATGTGTGTACTATTGTTCAACACACTGTTGTGTGAATAAACAGTAGTATAAATCTGTTTGGATGCACTGCTCAGCATGTATGTCAGTTTCTTAGAGCTTCCTTGCTGGTAGGAGACTCAGAACTGTGGTAACCTGTGCCAAAATGAACTACTTAAACTACCACTAATGTTGCAGAATGAGAAACTGAAAACCTTAGAAATATCATTTTCATCATTTTCATTTCATTACGCATTTGTAACAAATTAAACACCAGTCCTTAAATGGATACAAAAATTTTAAAGCCATATCAAGTTTGCTTCACAAGCTTCTCTTTGCCATAGAAAATACAATTTGTTGTATTTGCTGTGCACCATACCTTTCAACTATTTAAATTAAAATAGGAGGTTTTTTATTGTCAGCTGGCTAAATAGGTCACACTGGAAGCAGCGCTGATTAAATGTTATATTCTAATATGAACACTCAAAGACAAGTGCTATTTTAAAAAAAATATTTAGCTCTAGTGTTTTGGGTGGAAGCAGATATCTTGCACGTCTTAATCTTGGCAAATAAAACTAAGACTCTGCGCCTAGTTAAATACCACTGGAGGTAAGAGATCAAATGTAGCTTTTTGCAGTTTTGGTGTATCAAGTGGCACACGCATTAGTAAAAGTCTTGTTTGATAAGAGAATTGGAGGTGCTGGATTTTGGGGATTTTTGTATAACTCCACCAGGAAATCAACATTTTTCAAATAGCTGTTTCTTTAAAGTGGGATTCCTCTTCATTATAGAGCCCAACAGTGTTTTCAATCCCAGCGTTTCCCTACAGCTCACTGAACTCGAGCTGGGGACCTTTAATACATGATTGACAGAAATACTACCAAATAAGGTGAAAAAGTAATTTATTTCATTAAATGTTACAGCTTGAGTTTGAATTTGAGCGAGTATTTACTGTGTCAAACATTAATAAAAGTGTATTTGTGTAATAGGAAAAAAAGTCTTTTACACAGCATTAAATTGTAATTCAAGCACATTCAGGAAAACTCAATAACAATAATGATAAACACGATGATAACTCCTTCGCTTCATTGTTGATTGGTTTCTGGTTTCATTAATGGCTTTATCTCCTAACTAATGAAATGCCCTAACTACTGCTGGTACAATAAAAGGGAGTAATACACTAATTACTAATTAAATAGGCAGCTACTCGTTTTGTCAGTAAGGAGTAAATCACTGTTGGTCGAATGCATCCCAGTCCTGCTCTAGGTTGTCTTCTGTTGAGCTTCAGGCAGTGCTAAAGCTGAACATAGTGTACTGCACAAATGTATGTGTGTTTGTGCGTGCATGTGTGTGTGTGCACGGGAGACACTCTCTCCTGTATGAACTGAATAGATGATCAGTGTGTCTGCGAGCCCAACTTGGCTACTGCTACAGTACACCAGCCCTTACCTGATAAAGGCAGATGTGCACACACACAAAAACACATGAAAACCTTGGTGAGCGTGTGCACACACAATAGAGTGTGTGTTATCTCTAAAGGAAAGATAGACTTGGCAAACATATCCATAACTGTAGATAGCTGCAGATGGGATCTCTTCAGATTTGAGATAAGTGTGTGTGTGTGTGTGTGTGTGTGTGTGCGTGGGTGTGGGTGTGTGTGTGTGTGCGCGTGCCTCAACACCTAATCTGTGTTTTAGCAAGGGCTCTCTTTTTATCTCTACGTGTGGCTACGAAAATGTGTATGTGTTTGAGCATTTCTATAATGCATATGCAAATGTCTGTGAGTACACTCATCTTTAGTGTGACACACACACACACACACATATGTGGGTGTTTCCCTGAGTGTGTGTATTTGTTGTGCACGCTCATTTTTCAGAGCGCAGGCAGGATATGGCCTCAGGGCTGCTGGGGGTATTAGGGACTATTTTTTAGAAGGGAAGCGGATTAGGGGAGCGCGGGGAACAGCGTGGCCGAGGCTGATTTCCTGTCAACAGCCTCGGTTATCCCTCAATCCCTCCCTGTGAGGGAACTGGGACTGCACTCTGAGCTGTGCCCGGGGCTCACGGAGAAAGAGAGACATAGAGAAACACAAAGAGAGAGAGAGAAAGAAGATGAAAAAGAGCAAGAGAGGGAAATAGTGTTGACAATCAGAGAAAATAGAGAGAGAGGGACAGAGAGGGAGAGAGGGAGGGAGGAAAGGTGAAGAATTGATTTGACAAAGAGGAGAAACTGAGCAACGAATACTGTAAAAAACAGGATCATGGATTTGATGATAATGGTTATCAACTTGTGAGAACTAAGCCAAATATATAGAATATGAATATATATATTTACCAAACTCCTATTATTGCCACCTGAGTACACACCAGATAGAAATATTTAGCTGTAAACTCCACTGTGGGAATGCTGCATTTTCTGCGTAATTAGTTGAGCATGCATGTTTAAAAGAGACAGAGACAGACAAGTTCTCTGCACGACTGTGTCTGTGAGTGAGTTTCAGCATGTGCATTCTGCTGATACAACACATATGTATTTTGCTTTTACACACTCGGTGTAGTCATAGGCATATCTCTGCATCCACTGCTTGGTTACTGCTGGTTTCTTTATTCACATGGAGGTGTGTTTAGAACAATACATACATGGCTGTGGACTCTCAATAGCATTCATGCATGAATGTGAACTATACCTTACTTTTGCTGCACTGTTAAATGATGAAAACATGTCAAGAAAGGTGTGGGGGTTTTTTTTGTTCCAGGGTTTGGAGTGTCCGTTACAACCACAGCCATGACCAGCTGGTGTTGACAGCCAGCAGTGACAGCCGCCTCATCCTCTCCAATATGGTGTCCATCTCCTCAGAGCCTTTCGGACACTTGGTGGATGATGAGGAGCTCAGCGAGGGGGAGGACAACCACCAGGAGGACAAGTAAGAGCAACTCAGTTAGAAAAAGAAATGCTTTCACTAATCTAATCCAGAATTAATAAATAATTTGAAGAATAATCTGATTAATTCAGTGAGGTGGCTTTTAAAAAAAACAATAGTTTATTGTACCTTGGATGTGCTGGTAATTTTTTGCTGTAAAAAAGAAAACCAAAAGTATAATAAACCATTCTTTTCCTATAATTTAAGTAAAGAACAAATGAAAAGATCCTAATTAGATCACAGGTTTCACCGCCATCACTAGACACAATTCACCATCATTATAGTGTCAACAATTATAATAAAACAGAGCACATTGTCATGTATATTAAAATGTAACCTGGGACAAATCTTTGGTGTGAAATACTAGTGTATCTTGTTTTCTAGTTATATGGAATTAATAGGTGGACAGTGTGCTAGTATTCATGAGGTATCTGGTCAGAATAATTTGTAGGATGTCACATGTTGGCAAAAATAGAGGCTATTACATAAAATTTCTGTACCAAATATCAGCTACAAAACAGTAATCCTTGTTCATTTTTAACAAAAGTAGGTCCGTCCCTTTTTCTGGATTTTCTGACAGAAAGCCTTTTTAAAAATTATTTCTACTATACCGAAAAAGCTTATTCTGTTTTAAACATAAGGATGCAGTTGAGAATACATGCAGCAATAGTATAAGTTAACTAATCCTTCATCCAGATCTTGATACACGAACATAAAGCACATCTTTTAATATTAACATCAAAAAAATCTGCTTAAGTCTTTTAAGTAAGATAGCTCAGAACTTTCCTGAGAGTAATCTAATTTTCATTTTTTTTTCTTAGCTATCAAGGTCATCCAACTATATTTGTGTGTGCATCCATGGCTACACAACAAGAATGAATTGCTAATAGCTTTTTTAGCAGACTTTATGTGGCATAAACTTAATTTTTAGTAAATTGTTTTTCTGCATAAGCCATGGTTGCTAGTGGTGCCTCTAGTTGATGATCAGCCTGTTCAGCGGTGTTGCCAGGTTGGTTCAAAAGGATCACTCTTGACAACACTTTTATCTCAAGTCTTTAATGTTTCTGTAGTCATTTATAATGTATGTGTGATAAACAACTGATATATTTTAAACACAACAATTATTTTTCAGTAAAATATATATTTTATAGTTGGAAGGAGCTGTGGCACCTCTCATAGACCTCACACTACAGCAGAGAAACACAGCTGGAAATCAGAAACAAAAAATGTCAGTTGCGATCCTCAGACAAATCATTCATGTTAGTCCAGGTGCCTGTCATGTCCTCAAGTTGTAAGAGGGTTAAAAAGTTTTAACCGTCCACAGTATCTCATTTCACTGTTGTCACTGATGAGTATCAATGGTTTCAGTGTTTTGCCTCAGGAGAGTCATCCATATTCACAAATACTGAATATAGAAGATGAGAATAATTTGGACTTGAGTGGTACATTTTCAGCTTCACTGCCAAGAATGAACAAACCATTCTTCATTACAGCTTCAATTTCTTCTCAAGATTTCTGCTTTTACCTTTATTATTTATGAAGGACTTTCATCATCTTAAAAGTATTTGGACAGCGATACCACTTTTTCAGTTTTGATTCCACATTATAGTAGAGATATGGAATCATAGCGCTGTGATGAGGCAGACAGCCAGCCCTCTTCACACCATATCTGCTCTCTTGTACATTTCTGGCCTGCCACAAGGAGACTAATGGAACAAACTTCAAAATACTAAGCGTTTAAAAGAATGCATTCTTTAATTTGACCTAAAATTTGGCCTCTTAGGATTGAAGCTGACTGTCTGAACATTCACTATCACATATTTTGGAACACAGTATGATAAAAGTGAAGAAGCAAAACATTAAAAATATGTTTTTGTCAAAACATTTAAAAAAAAAATTTCATAGCTTTTAGACTCAGTTTTTAGAATTGCATGATATCCTCTGTAATGGTTACCAATGAGGGAATTTCAAATGCACCGCTGTCCTTCATGTGCTCTGGTCCCATTCCCCCTCTCATCCATAACTACCAGCTCTCACACTCAATGATTGACTCTCATCCACAATTATCAACTCTTCTTCCTAATCACCAGCACTCAGCTTTAGTTGTAACCCTTCCACTATACTTATTGACCCCTCTTGTATGTACAGTGTGTGTCCTCTTCATAGTACCTGGACCCTACTACAGAACTCCTCCAGTGGCTGGACTATTTTCAAACTTGATATGGTGGCTTTTAAAATTCATTATTTTACAGAGAATGATGCAGTGGAAGTTAGGATCCCTGTTCCCACATCAAGTGGGGTTTTTTTTCAGTTTTTCCCTGTCTGAACAGCTTCTCGGGCCCTTGTCAGAAATTCTCTGGGTGGGAAGACTCAACCTCAAAACACTGACACTAGATGTATAATGTGTGTGACACAGAGCCAGAGTGTGCACAGTAGTGATCTGGGGATGAAGCCTCAGCATTTAGGTCGTGGACACACAACCACACTCACTTGCTTGTTTCAGTTAGGTGTCCCACCTGACTTTAACACTCTTTTTTTATAGCTTCAAATAACAGATTGAAACCCAAACTTATCAGAAAAATGAATCCAGTGTGATAAGAACTGCCTGAACAAGAGAAACTATTTTCAGGTAAAATTTGTTTTACATGTACTACAATTTTTAGTGTGGCTGACATCCCTCATGGAGTGGGCGGAGTTTATAACCTATACTGCAGCCAGGCATTAGAAGGTGATTGAGATGTTTTGGCTTCACTTTTGAGGATCATTAATGTCATCCATCTTTTTTACTGTCAGCGACTCAAAGAATAAACATGGTTCTTCTAAAAACTATTCCCACATTTAATGCTCTGAAGGAGAATCTATCCCAACATATGGCTCCAAAATTTCTAACAGCTATTTAACTGGGTGACAGGAAAACATGTTTTTTAGAGGTTTTTTCTTTTTAGAAAGCTGTTTCCAAAGAGGTGGTTGACTGATCTGAGTGTTATTAATAAACGGCATTCTCCCCTTTATCAGGCAGGGAATTAACAGACATTGAAATTTAAAAAATGAAAAATTGAAAAAAATTTAAAATGTAGTCATTTGGTCACAGTGGAGTGTACCAAGCCATCAGGTTCTTGTCGGGACTATGTTGCCCTCTATAGACATATATCTGCTGAAGTTGTCCCAATATTCATTGAGCATCCTGGGCAGTTCACAGTCTAACCATTGCCCCCTTAAAACTTCTAATATTTGCTGTATGGTTTGATTTCCACTGTAAAGGCAGACGCTAGCAAACTAGGCTAAGTCAATGCTTGAACAGTGCAAGAGAGCTGGTTACCTGTGGTCAGCTCTTCTTGCATTAATGCCTCAATTTGAATCACAATAAAGTGAAGCACACAGAAATTAGTGAACAATGAAAGGAGTGCCCAAATCACAATTTACACTCATTTTGAAGGTTTTGGTTCATGATGCTTTTGAATTAGACTTTTTCAGCTGAGATACTCATTATGCAAATGTGCAGGATAAAAATTTAATAACACATTTCAGTATAACACAATACCACACTTCTTTAACCTTTTGGCTAACTGGGGAAAGTCTAGCATTTTGTTGCATCAGTCAAGTGCTCTCACATGCACCCCTGTATTCTTGTCTTCCCCAATGAATCTATACGAGTAGAGCACTTAGAGTGTTTTTATTTTAGGTTGCAGTCCAGAGGGAGCAGCTACTGTCTGTGTGAAACGGTCAATGTGTGAAATAAATCCTAATATGGATGTCACTGTCGTCCCTCAGGACTACTTACAGCAGTGGGTTTGGGAGAAATTTAGGATGACAATAATGCTGGATCATAATTCTGAAATTTTATTTATTGCCACATTGTTGTAGCAGTGGGGGAACTGTCTACTGTCTCGGCACTCGCCTGGTTGCTATTTGTGTACTGAAGACAAAGAGAAATAGTGAATAAACAAAGTAAATATTCCTCTGTCCTTAGCAGGTACTGGTGTGTGTGTGGGCTGTTCACAACACAGAGAAGATACACGGATACAAACAGAGGTTCTGTGTGTGTGTGTGTTTGTGTCAGAGGAAGAAAGCAAGTGTGAGAGAGAAACAAATGTTCTTAGTTGTGATCACTCAGTCCACAAAATATCTGAATATATCGCTATCTCTAAACAAACTGTCAAATGTGGAGTTGTTGACTACTGGTAGCACGACTGAGCAATGATTTAACAGGAGGGTCTCTGGTATGGTTGTGTCCTGCATGGGTGGGGTGCACATGTATGAAAACAGGTGTCTTAATACACACTGTCCCCGTTGGGTTACAATATTAATACTGACAGTTGATATTGCAAATGCAAAAAGGAGGGCTGCCGTACAGCCTGATTTGTTTTGAAGACCACAAGCCAGTTAGCACAAATGCAAAAAATGATTGTCAAACTATTTTTAAAAATGGGTCCCCAAGTTATATTCAGTATGTCACAAATTCAAAAGTCATTTCCTGCAAAGAAACCTCATGCCACCAGCACAGAGTCTATTTGTTAGTACAAAGAGTGAGAGTTTGCATTGGCACTAAGACTAACGCTGTGTCAGCCAAGCTAACAAACAATGTAACCAATATAAAGATACTAACTACACTTATCACTTTGATACGTCTGTTAGTTGCAAAATTTGGTGCACAACCCAGACTACTCATCTTAGTCTGGGTCTGACTGAAGTTAACATAGTAAAAACATGGAATAATTTGGGGGATCTATCGTAATAATTTTAAGAAGTGATTGGTCTCATTCTCATATAATAGCTGCAAGCTTGTGAGTAAAGAAATTATGCCACTGAAATACCAAAAGACATTTGAGTTGCAAATCTGTAGTGCAGGTTTTCTTGCTGTTTTCATATTATACACTGGCTGTATTGTAGAAATGCCAAAAAAGGAACTGTGACATTAAAAATGTGTGTTAACTAAAAATAGATGATTTATTGTCTTCAAGTCTTCTGTGAGGATGGTCCATACATATTAAGACCTTCAGGAAGTCATACATTTCAGATGTGATGCATTCCTTATGCATTTTCATTGCTTACTGTTCTGTATATCACCTGTGTGTGTTTTCAGGGGTAAGGAGCCCCTAAAAGACAGCGTGGTGTCCACCTATGAGGAACATGAGGACAGTGTGTATGCAGCAGAATGGTCATCAGCTGACCCCTGGCTCTTCGCCTCACTCAGCTACGATGGACGTCTCGTCATCAACAGGGTCCCCCGTGCCCTCAAATACCGCATCCTGCTCTAAGAGGATGGGTAGGGATAGATGGTCTGAATGTGTGTGTGTACGTGTATGTGTGAATGTAGTAAGAGTTTGAGAGGAAAGATATCTTCTATCTGTATCAGTGTCTGTATCTGTATCTCTTTTTCTAAAAAAAAAAAAACTGTTCGGTCATTCCATGACATGATAAGTATGTTTTACAACACACTGCTAACTGCATGTGAGGGTATAAATGATAAAGATTGTGTGTGTGATGTAAATATGCTGTAACTCATATGTTTCACTGACAGCTGTAAACCATAAAACTGTGCTGGCTTGTCTAAATTAAAGCTAAAAAAATGTCTCATTGATGAACATTTTAAACTGTGTGCTTCTTAAATGTTAGCAGTTACCTCACAAAAACACATACACAAACATCCTTTTCTTTAGTCTACTCTGACATGTCAGTGTGTTCATTTACATTATTTTTTTTTATCTTAATTTCATTTGTTTTCCTTCATGTTATATTCTTGGCATTATCTGTATGAACATATAGACATTAACAGGTGCTCAAATACCAACATGCTCTCTTATTAGTTAACAAATGTTAGTTCAGTTTTACAGTCAGAAAAATAATGAGTGAAGGAAGAAATTTCTTCTTTAAATAAATCAAATTTAAAATCATAACCCTGGTGGCATGGCCTTGCTATTTTTAAGTGCTGAAGGATACTTCTAGTAGTTTTCAACCTATTTGGCAAGTGGGTCTATTTTGCATGTTTCAGTGTCAAGACAATTGTGTGTGTGTGTTTTGCCCTTCCACCTCAACAAAGCTACGCAGACAGATAAATTCCTTGAGAAATGATTGATGTATTGTCTACTAAATTGAGACCTTTGTCATCAGAGTAAAACTGGAAGAAATTGAAGCATGTTTTGAAGGCATTTTAATGAGGCTTACCACTGTGTGAATGTACTTGAATATACTACAAAAATATGCATATATACACATAGAGGTACATGAATTAAGGCTATGTAATAAACACTTTGAAACATGTCAGAGTAATTTGTATAAACACAGTACAGCTGCCCGTTAATCTTAATTACTATAGCAAGCAAATAGCCTTTAAACTAGGCAGATAAAAATTAAAGCAAAAAAGTAAACAAATGAAGGGTCATTGGTGCCATACAGCTTCTGCATCAAAAAAGAAGGAGGAAGGAAGGAAAGAGAGAAATTTTATTACAATATTTATTTATCCTAAACTTCCTAATTTCAAAGGAAAGTACATCCATAACCTTTTGCCAGGGTGAGTGTGTTAATAAGACTTGCCATGAGTCTGTTTGGTATGCAGATTTTGTTTTTGGATGACATTTAAACCAAAGTGCACATTTGGAAAAATTGGTAAGTGTTTTCCACGCTTGTTTGTTGATATGTTTGGAATAAGGGTGCTTTTCCATAGATCTCCTATAAAATTCAAAAAACTGACACCACTCAGAACATGAGTTCAGTTTTTATTGTGATGTAACAAATCTTCCATCTTTTATTGTTTCCTGGAGCAACATGGCTTATACATCTGACCTACATAAACTTATGGCAAACAATTCTTAAATCTGTGTCCTTTTCAAAACTGAACATGAGACTTGTTCCTTTTCCTGGTTAATCAAATGCAATACACAAGAAATAAACGCAGCAAAAAAAAAAAACAAAAAAAACAAGTAAATTAATCTCTGCCAGCACAATAAGGTTGGAACTAATTATTTTCACCATCCTTGTATCTGATCATTGTTTTTTATTTTTTATTTTTAATCATTAAACCTTAATTTTTGGGCCAATCTTGGCAGCAGCACAAGCTGATTAGTTAATATGCCAAACTTGTGGGCAAACAGTTGCTTATTTGCACATCCAGCAGGTACAGAGCAACATTGGTAGGTTTGTGAAGTTTGCTAACTAAACGCTATCTTTATCTTCTGCTTGGTGGTGAGCAGGTTGTATGCAGGAGGTTAACAAAGCTGCAGGATGTGATGTTGGTGAGGGAGAAGATACTGAACTGAGCTGCCTGCTTAATTTGCTGTTTTCAGTGTAAAACAAAAATGAGCTGAAAGATGCTGAAAGCATCAAGAACTGGGGTAATAATACTCAGTGGGTGTAATTTTCTGTCAATCAAGTAATTAATTATCACCTACTTTGCTCCAGAATTTTATATCAAGCACTGCTTTCCAAGTCCAATTCTTAAATCAATAAAAATTATAACATAGCAATATCTGTGTACAACACGTATCTCACCACAGCTTAGCTACAAACTGGAAATATCTGCAACACTATCACTGGCTGGGCTATGTCTATAAGTACAGTGTGAAACATTAGACCAATACAGAACAGATTGCAGCACCAGTGCTGTGTTTGTATTCTTTATGATTCTTTGGTATTGTAGCTTCTCCTAAGACTGTAGATTTTCAGTCCACAGTCCACAGTCTGCTTTGTCTTTTGCTCTTTTTTCCCCTTGTCCATGTGCTCACTTCCCCCTTCCCCTCTCACTCCACACAGTGAGCGTTGAGGCTGGTCGACAGTGACAGTCCGAGCCTCTGTTATGGCAGACACCATTGACAGGCCTTTTAATTGCAGCTTGACTCTATGCATTGCACATTCACACACTAGTGCCAAGGGAGGGGCACAGGCGCTTCATTAGCTATGCCAGTCGGGGCAGGCAGTACCGTGGCTGAATACAGAGTATGTTCGGCTATCTAATCAGAGAAGCCGCTCACAGACTCCACATCGAGCCACACACACATAAAAACCCTTGTTACCCTGCAGTCAATTATTGAGAGGAGGGATCAGGGTGGAGATGCAGAGGGATGGTGAGCGCTGAAAAGGTAATCGCTGAATCTCGTCCATCTGGAAACTTGTGATGCTTGTCACAGACATGCAGCACTCATTGTTCCATCTCCACCGTCTTCTGGGCGCCAGTGTATGAAGAGATGTGAGTGACAAGCATGCGCACCAGGGTCTTATGTGTAGAGTGTAGAATAGAGTGTTTCTGTATATTTTACAGAGACACCATGTTAAAGACCAATGACTGAGTACTAATAACAGCTAAATATTAGCATGTGCAAGAAGGCATCGAACAAATTACACAAGGAGTGATGCATAGGTGGTTGAAATTTTGTTATTGTTGACTGTTATGTTGCTATGCTAATCTGAACTTGCAATTCATCATGACTCTTTATGCTAGCAAGATCAAAGCTTGATCCTCTCCCCACCCATACTGCATTAGACATGGATGTGTATCCTAATCTTCTCTAGATACAATACTTCCTGTCTGGAGGAGGGTGTGTGTGTCTGTGTGTGTGTGTGTGTGGATAACTCAGTATCTTAGCCAGGTCACTGTTTTTTCTTGCTAATGAGCAGCTGTCTCTACAGGTGAGCTCTGTCAGCTTCCCTCTGGAGCTGCTTGTGTCCGTCCAGTTGGCCAGCCTGTGTTTCAATGTTGTCTTATGGTTTAAAAGATGAATATGTACAGTTAGTGTTACTGGATGAAACAAAACCTTGTTGATCAGTCTCTTTTGTCTCCAAGAGTCTCTTGCAGGGTGACGTCCTCCATTTTTTTTGCACACCTCTTCAACTCAAAAAAGGAGTCCTTTCTTTCTTTTCACTCTTCTTCAGGGAAACTCTCTCACTGTGTAAATGAATCAGAGCCACAGCAGCTTGAGGCTAAAAAATATTATATATATATATATCATTAAGAAGGCACACACACCACCGAAACTTCCCAGCCTGGATGTCACAGTAAACATTGCAGTCTTTCAACTTTCCTACCTGCCTTGCTGTCCAACCAGCTGTCAGGGCTCTTATGCTCTGTGGCAGCTGAGAAGAACAGCCAGCCTTTTATATTCACATCTATATTTGCGACTAAATATTTTTCAATTTAAAAATTAGAAGTACACATACTGGATATGTTAGGCTTTTAAAAGACACATTTGGAGAAAAATCTAGTGACAATTTTTTTTTTTTTTTTAATTTCTAGAAAAAGTTTCACTGCAGGCTTTCAGCAGGTCTACAGTGTGAATCAGAGGGGTCTCAGACCTCAGACACGCCCCGTATTTCACACCCAGCATGATGGCAGCTGGTGGTTGATTCAGAAAACAAAGTCAAGGTCTCTCTGACATTTTTGACCATAATCATGGAATTAATGAATAATTTTCTTTCTGTGTCATTTGCATTTTGCATTAACATTTTGCAGCACAACTGCCAAGATATACTGACCTCATGCAAATTTAAACACACACATACGCATTCTGTATATGACAATTCCCAAAAGATCTTCCAGCAGTGGAATTTAAATAACAACATACACACAGCCTCAGCATGAAACCTATGTAAACAAATATAACTCAAACACAAACAAAACCAAGCCTACATATAAGCACAAATTAATTGTTCATAAATATCACATTTAATTCATAAATGTTTAATATATCTTTGTTATGCTTTAATTACAGAGCCATTTTTTCACAATTTATTATCACTTGAAGCTGTAGTAGATTTTTGGCCACTTGGGGGCAGTGGAATGAGCTTATTGCCAGTGTTAGCAAAAAATGTGCAGTTTACACATTCAGAAGACGGTCACATTAGTTTTCATTTAGGGTCGTGTCTGCATGAGTGTCTTAATTTCACATTAAGTCAGAAACTCACTCATTTTGTAGCTCTCTTCTTTCTCTGCCAACTCCAGTTTTGTCTCACTGTTTTTCTGCTGTGCAGGTAGCGCATTTCAAGCTGAAACAGGCTAAAAGGCTCTGCAAAGCTAAGGGGAATTATTGAGTTAGGCAATAATTATCCATGGGTTCATCGCTTAAAGTGATGTCTTCTATATTACCAGTGCATGTGACCGGGGCAGTTTATGTGCCAGCTGCTTGGGCTTCCTCAGGTCATGAACCTCTTGACCTGGAATAAGAGATGACAGTGTTATTGTGGCTGCTGGCAGCCTCACGTGACTTAGAGCGCTCGCCTGGGAAAGCACTCGCATGAAACTGAGAGAAACTGACTGAAATATTTATATGGCTGGGAAATAGGGTGTTGTTTTTCCAAGGCAAAGAGAGGGACATATTACTGGAACACACTCTTCACTATGTGGATGTGCTGTGTGAAATAATTATGCAGGCGTTTGCATCTCATGTTCTAGGCTAAAATGAAATTTATGAGGAAAACCCCACAGAGACGTAATGTATAAAATAAATAATTTCAGTGATTGTTGGGCACGACTGTCACTGCACTGTGTGTATTAATTCATTCTGTTGTTCCTCTCTTTAAATGCCATCACTGTGTTGGTTTATATTGCCTTATTTATACTCCATCACCACACATCAGACACATGTCTCACACAGGAACTGCAGCACTGCTCTAAAACACAAGTGTTTGTGTAACAGCCTGAATGGCGATAATTGTACCTGAGGGTCACCTGGGTGCCGTCCTCAAAGGGTGGAGGCGGAATTGGATTCAGCTGCTGTGGAAATGAAATAAAAAAAAATTAGATTTCATTTAATTATTTATTCATGTTGGCGATGCAATATGGAGCCACCTGAGGTGTGTGTGTGTGTGTGTGTGCGCGTGTGAGTGGGGGTTTCAGGTGATTATTACCTCTGAGAGTTTGACTCATTTGCATGAAGGAGAATTTATATGACCCCATGAAATGAATATTGTACACAAACACATTGCTCTCCACAGCAAGAAGGAAGACAAAGGAAAGAAAGAGTGAGTGATGGCAGGAGAGGGGGGACTTCAGAGGTCTGTGGAAGGTCTCTGTCGTATGAAAAAGAATGGCATGAGCAGAAGGGTATGAGAGGTGTGTGTAAGTGTGAGTGTGAGTGAAGCCTGACTGTGTGTTTGGTCCTCAGAGGAGTTGATTTTGAGATTAATGATTTCCAGAATCCTGTAGATGGAGCATTAATGTTTCTAATTAACGCGTGTCTCTTCAAAACACTACTCACTTCTTGCTGAATGACTCTTGAGCTTGAAGGAATCAGGACTTGCTGAGCAACATTCCGGTAAGGCAGAAAGTTGCGAACAGAAGCCAAAAGACTGGTATTCCACCCACTGCATTTAAAATATGTATCAAAAGATAAGATTTACAGTGAAAAAATCCTATGGAGGACTAAGAATAAACAAACCATTTTAAAATGTGCAGGGATTTACAGTACAGGGGAATAGGCCTGGCAAAAATCTGTTAAACGTTAACCTACTTGCAGCTGTAGTATGCTCTTTGTTAGTGAATTCTGCAAGCTCTTAGCCGGGTAGCTGTGGAAGCCCTGATGAAACACGGTCCCATCACTTTTGATGTTAGCTCGGAGCGTGCAAGGATAGCTACTTAACACTGACAACCACCCTGTAGTCAGAGAAAAGCTTTTGTGTGTCATAAGCTACTTATTTACTGTCCTATCGCTTCTGCAGGAGATAAACTGCTTTGGGAAAGGGCGAACAGAGACTATTAAGCCATCGGTGGAATTACAGGAGAGGTCTGTATTTAGGGGATGCTTTCAGGAAACCATCATGGTCCAGTAGGTATTTTTGCCAAACCTCTGATTGATTTGCATATGTTCTTTCAATGCTAAAAGTATCCCACCTCTTTAAATCTCCCAGGACCTGAGTAGAACATGTATTAGCGCTTACAGATTTCTGGACCTTATCTAATGTCTTCACAAAAGCCACCCTAAAAGGCTGACAAGCTCTTTACCCCACTTTCTCCCATCGTTTTAACTCCCCGCCATGCTATTAGAGACACTCACTGGCAGAATTGTTGCCTCTGTACTTGATATCATTCAGCTTTGTCTGGCTGACCGACCTTCCTTTCTTCTGGGGTGAAAGGGACCACAATGGATGAGGTGTTATCGTGATGCAGCATGCACTCAGCTCCCTTCTCCCACCTCATTGTTCTTCAATTACTGAACAAGCATACAGGATGGATCCAGTGTTATTTATGGACCCTTAACACCACAAACGCACATATAATTACCTCTCAAAAGCTGTAATTGTGCTCATTTCTCATGTCCAATACGGACATCCACTCCCATTGCCCTCTTGCAGTCTCCATGGAGATTGAGAGCCAATTGCCGTTGAAGGACATCCCAGGTTGTAGGTCACACTTCGGATTGCTGTAGGTGTTTCTTCTATGGACACTGGGCAGCAGAAACTTGGTGAAGCTGCTTGTATGTGTCTATCTGCATAGACACAAGTAAAGAAAGTCCAAACTGTAAAAGGTAGAAAAGGTAATTAGATGACATTGTTAATGAAATTTTAAAATGAAAATGTAATCAAATGTAAAGTCTTTCAGGAAATGATTAATTTCTCTGAAAACATTTGTTGAAGAACATTCATACAATCCAGGACCCACTTTTTTGCCTTGAACCAAATGAAAATACATGCAACATCATCCTCCTGCAGAGTTTGTGACTCCAGCTTTTGATGTGAGTCTAACTAATGATTGAAGTGACTGGTGAGTCCGTCACCAGCGTCCTGGCAATACAGAGTGACAGTTTGTATGTGTTTGATCAATGGTGCATTGCTCGGGGACAGAGCAGGAGCAGGGGGCTGTGGCAACTCTCAAACCTCTTTGTCAATCAAGCAGCCTACAAACGGCACCCCATGAAATCCATTAAAACCAATTTAGCCACAGCCGTGCAGCTCAGAGCTCCATGAACACTCAACCCATGGTGAATTAATGATGGATTTTCAAAACTTTGGTGGTTTGAGTTGATTGCTAAGTATTATTCCTAGGACCTGGTGTGTCATTCATTATTATGTGGTGAAAAGGGCTCTCAGTGAGGGATCATTCACCGTAGATTCTATCCAGCCTGATTTCATGTTCAAAAAAATTTTTATTATTTTTTTTCTTTCTCCCTTTTCTCTGCTCTTACAAAATGATCTGTTTTGCTGCAAATCGGTCAGGGACCTGACTGATGGATAATTAAAGGAATAATTTTCCTGCGGTTTTTCCCCTAAGGTTCTTCTTCTGTCTCAAAAAGAATTGACGTATCACAGCTTTTGGACTGTACCAATAGCTTTATTAATGAAATTGTTTACCCATCAAACAATAAGTAGGAAAATTTTGCATCACTCAGAAGTCTCTCCATTTATTTGTCCAAAGTTTTCAGCATCATACAGTTCTAGAAGCCCTTTGGTAACAGGAAATATTTCCATTTGACAGGAAAGAGTGTACTGATCTTAATTTGATTTATTTTCCACACAGGTGCATCTCCTGCTTACACACATCACATGATTAAGTGTTGATACTTGTTTTTTTTTTTAATATTGAATGAACTCAGGAAAACTAGTTGTGCTATGACCTGCTGAGGCAGCCTCATTAGTAACATCTCTCTGTTTTGATGTCCCTTATTCATGAAGATATTTGTAATTTAGCAGCACTTAGCTGATGAGAGCACATGTCACAAATACCAAATGAGATACTTTGCCAAACACCACACATGTTGTTTATGTACTGGAGAGACCCTGTGGTTGTTTCTAAGTAGGACGAACAAAAAATAAACCAAAAGACCAAGATGTGGAAGGTTTTATACGGAAGATAAAATGCCATCTCTACAAGAAGGCTGGTACTAGTATTGCATTATATGATGTGCAAATGAGAAGTTATTGAGAAGGAAGTTGGAGGCTTCCATATTGACAGACAACCACTTGTCAACTCATCGATGAAACACAACGTAGATATGTAAGCTACTGCTGACCTGGTTACAACATATGTTGATCACAGCCCATTGGTCATTTTAAAAACAAATTGTTGTGTTAATTAAATGGTGTTTAGGTTTTGCACAAATCCTACCGCATGCTTTGAAACATTTTTGAAAAAGACTTGCATTACTTATGTTTTCTGGAGATGGAATTACATCAATGCAAAGATCCCCTCACAAAATGGAAGAAATACGACACACAGTATCCAAAAATCATCTCTATGTGATTATTGAAAAGATCTAGCAGCCCCTCTCCTTCTTTTTTTGGTTTCTAGTTTAACCTGTACAGTCGCCATTTGCACATTAAAATTAGTTAAGCAAATTGTGAACACTGCATCATACATCATCACCTTTTAGGTTGAAATGACAAACCTGTTGAAATATTCAAATCTATGCTCACTAGCCAGCCTCTGACTGTGTCTGTCTGCTGTTTGGTGCTGAGCAGGAAGTCCAAAGAGCTTTACAACTGTAAATGAAAGTTTGAGAGCAGTGTGAGTGATTCAAAACAGAGTCATAAAGCTCTGTGAAGCTGAGGGGTTACAGTTCTCTGTAGGTTCATGACAATGAGCAACCCCTTTCACACTGTCATGTTGTTTTCACACTGTCATTACAGCTTGTTGTTAGGAAAACAGCTGTAATCGGGTGGACATTTGAATTGGTCCTTTCTTGTATTCTATAGCAGGATTGAGCTGAATGCAACTTGTCAAGACTGTTCCTAAGTTGCACAAGAAACTTACTTTGAACCTGCAAAGTGGAAATTTTCAAGAATCCAGAATGCAAATAGAACTTTTCCCTTTAATTTTCTCAAAAAAAGTAGTTACAGGCATCTCAATTTAAAGTTGTCACCACAGCACTTAGCTACTAGCACCAACTATTTCATATGGATGTATGAAGGAATTTTTCTGGACCACTTTTTGATGTGACCAGACACTGACAGCTTTTACTTTAAGCCCTGGTTTTCTAAATGCAGATTTAAAATAAATGAATACAGGCAGTAAAGTACTCCACACTGTTTGTTGTACACGCGTTCAGTGTGTTAGTCTGTTTATACATTTCTACTACATACATAGCTGCTTTTGTGAGCGTCACAGCACTGATGCACTGATGCATGTGGACAAGCCACAAGGCTACAGCAATGTGCGTGTGTGTGAGTGAGTGAGTGTGTGTATGCGTGATCATGCGATGGCTCTGTCCTCCTCTGACCTCTGGCTGTTCCGCTGCCTGGCTGCACGCTCACTCTCTCACACTTTCTCCCTCTCCTCCTTGCTCACTCGTTCACATCAGACATGTCATCCGTCGCGGAGCGCCTGGACACACTCATGGGAACTGCCTGACCCAGATCTGTCTTCTTCTCTGCCCAGTTGACCACACACATACACACAGACACACTCAGACACAGATGCACTTGACATTTGGGTCACTGACAAGACATCAGGTGAGGATGGAGGAACCCAGGTGACAAGGAGAAGCAGTGAACCTTTGCTGTGATATTGCCCCTGTGAGCCCAAACACACAGACACACACACACACACACACACACACTTGTCTTCATGCAGTTTTGCCTGTAAAGCGAGCAGGAAAAGTGGTGCTCGTTTCTCAGGTCTGAAAGCCAGTGAAGGCCTCAGCATTCAGACAGTGGCCTTCCAGAGCTCTCATTACAACACTTGACTCAAAGGTGTATTATTTTCTTGCTCTATGTCGGCGGCATTCAGTACACCCACAGAAAAAAACGCATAAAACTGGAACCACCAATAGAAAACCACTAGTAACAAGACGAAACAGCACACTGCACACTGGGATTGAAAAAAATAACTGGGAATGACCTTAAAGACCCAACAAAGCAAGCCTTTAGTCAAAGATTCAGAACATCAATTCAGTTCTTCTTAAGATGATTGCTGAGATCCTGAAAGAAACATCAGTGCAAAAATATTCGATGTGATAAGAGCTGTAAGCAGATGACGGGAGTTATTTTTAATAAAGTTTGATCAAGTGTGAAAGTGTGCCTTCGTGTGCTAACTTTTTGTAGTTGTGTGTATGTGATTAGCTTCCCTGCATTTCCCCAAAACTCCTAGCTCATAGCATTTCACATCTTTCAGCTTATTGTTTAGTTTTACAGCCCACATCTTTTCTTAATTGTCTCTTATCTATCATGTTTAAAGCCTGCAAGGTACCTTACCAGCAGACTAACCAGCAGCTGACTAGTGAATGCAGTGAAGCATTAACTACACAATAATATTTTTCTCAGAAATGGAGACGTAACTTCTTCTGTGACCATGGTGCTGTGTACGTCACTCGGTGTCTTGGTCTGTCTCAGTTCAAACCTCAAGAGTACAACCCTGTTGCACTGTTATCTGGTGTCGGTTTGTCCCTTAAAAAGTATTTTTGGTATCAACAAATCTCTCACAGCCGTTGATTCTATACCAAGCTTGAGAACATCTTTTCCTGGGGTTAAACCAGTGTTAAAATTCAGTGTCTTCTGTTATGATAGTGTCCATGTAAAAGTAAGCATAGTTTATTGTGCATTGACAGTACATAAGGAGGTGTGGTGTGGCTGTAAAAATAACTAAATTAAACATAAACTCCTATCGACATTCATTTGGAGTACATGCATGGTCTTGATCCCTTTTGAAAAGTAAAATTTTTTGATTATCGCCCGGCAGTCATTATCACTGTAAATGCTACTGGCATCAGATAAAAGATGTCTAATCACACTGAAAATGGGATTTTTTAAATTTACGCTCATTTTTTAAAAAATTGGGAACCGAGTACCACATGAAATGAATAATTTACACTTTTTTCTGAGAACATGTCTTTGCATTTTTCAAAAAAAGCAATTTACTGTATTTATCCAGATAAATAACTGTAATTATACTTAGCTCATCTGTTATATATTTAGTCTGTTCAACTTTGCTGCTGCAGAATTTTAGCATTTTCAGAAGGTCATTGCTATACAAAAACGTTTTATTGCAACTGAATCATTATTTTTACAAGGGAAGAAAAGAAGACCTCTCCTTTTAACATGGACTCTTTCCAGATATTGAAGGCTATGGAAAGGTCATGGAAGCTCCTAATAAGTGAAATGAGGCATCAATCGAAAACTGAGTTCAGAATTCATCTGGGTTCAGGTTGCAGCCACAGAATAGATGTTTTCAAGGAAATTAAATGAAGAAACAAAGGAGGATCTTCTGTCAGGACAGCAACAGCAGTGTCTCAACAGCAGTCAATGGCTGTTTATAAATGTTGTAATGTGTTTCAGACTGTATTTTTGACTAAATTTGCTTGTCTGGATGTTAACCAAGGCAACAGGGCCAGTTTCGACAGGATGCTAATAATCTGTGGAACACTACAAAGCATCTTTGATGACTTGAGACTGTCTTTGTGTGATCCCTTTGTCTATAAGTCCAACAAAGATGTACACTGAAGTTAATTGCAGTATCTTTGTATCTTTGTATCTTTTAAAGGTACACAAAAATCACATCATAAGGATCTAAGCTTTTCTAAGGATCTGTTGCACAGCTACACTCTTAAAAGAGCATTATATGGAATTTATCCAAAACATTAAAAATGCTAATTTCATCAAGTTAACTGGCCACAGGTAGACCGTTTGAGTCGCAAAGGGTTAAGCCATCTAGAGTTTCACCTGGGAGAGGAGGAGGAGGAAAGAAGGACTTCTGGGTTGAAGATGAAGGAAATGAAAGGACAGCAAAGGGCAAAACAACTTTGGAGACAATAGAGACCGACAAACAGGGTTTAGTTTCACATACAGCTAAGAACTGTACATATTCACCTTTTTGAACTAAATTACAACATGGGAACATGGGCTGGCAAAAGGACAGAAGCGTTCAGTTCACAAAAGGAGTCAAAAGAGCCAACTTGGTCAGAGACAGCTGAAAGCAAGAGAGTAACCTGGCAAAAGTAGACTGCGTATCCCAATGAACCTCTCTGAGTAGGAGAGAATACACTCACCCAGGGAAGATTACTGTAGAACACATCTTTGTGTCTCTTACAATACCTTAAAGGCACAAGGCTACAGAGTTTGTAGAATTAAGATTTATCATAAAGAATGGTTACGTAGCACTAGCATGCCTTTGATAGTGGACGTGGTCTAAAGCTTGTACAGCCAAGGAGAGAACAGAAATGCAGTTTCTGCTGTACTGCATTGAAAAACTGGCCACAGTGTGATTACCTTTCATTGAGATCAACACAGAGCATGGAGACCAAAAACTGATAAAAGGAGAGTAAATTTGGAGCTATATTTATTAGGAGGAAAGACCAAAGTCTTTATCTAAATGCCAATGTTGTGGCTTTTTTGTCAGTTTATGTGAAAATGTTGATGTGCAAGAGGAATTCTTTCCCATCACATAGAAATTAAATTTCTCAGTACAATGTTGCATTATTAGAGTTATTTGTATATGTATATTTGTATACATACATATAAATATACTTCTACTCCAAGGAAATAATTTGTTCTTTTTTTTACGGGCATCTGGCTCTAACTTGTTTGAAAACTCCAAAAAGCAGCACTTATGTAAAACACTAACTCTACCTCCTTTTCCTGGAAGTCTGTGGTGAAGTCAGAGCTCTGTAAAGATGCAGGCGCAACGATCTCTAACTTTCCGCTGGAAAACAAGAGTCCCATTTTTATCAATTTTATTGCCCTGTGACTGGACATTAGCCAGCAGCAGCCCTTAGTCCAAACTGGGCGAATGACTCTTATCCTGGCTCCCTCGCTCTCCTCCTGGAACTGTCCAGCTGGTTTGGCTCTGTAGTCAAAGGTGCCGTGGGCAATGATTGTCTTAAAAATTTGCTGTTCTTAATCCAAACCCATCGCGCTTCCTTTTCAAGTGCTGACAGGTCTGTTTCTCTAATAGGTCATAAAGTTTTTTAGTAATAAAGCCAAATAAAAGATTAATTTAAAAACAAAATTAAAAAATTAATTCCATTAAATTTAAAAATTATATATAAAAATAAATTGCAGCTTCATCTGCACGCATGTTGCCAAGAGATCAGCAGTGTGAGGGCACTGAGTGTAAAACACACCTTTACACAACCTGTGACCAGTCTGAGATGCCCAATTAGGGTGTTTTTCTGGGCACTTCTTACTGGGAAGAGACCTCAGGGTAGATGCAGAACTTGCTGGAGGGGTTACATATCTCATCTGGTCTGGGAACACCTTGGGATCAACCAGGAGGATTTGGAGAGTGTTTCTGAGGAGAGGGATGTTTGGAATACCCTGCTTAGCCTTTGGCCATTGCAACCCAACCCTGGATAAGTGGTGGATACATACTTTTTGATGATGGGGTAAACAGGAGTACCCAAAGGAAAACCATGCAGACATAGGGAGAACATGCACACTCCTCACAGAAAGGTCCTGCCCCGGCTGAGATATTCTAGCTGTGAGGGGACGGTGCTGTCCACTGAGCCACTGTGCTGTTCAGAGTCTGTGTGAGACGGTCTAACTTGCATACGTACGTGGTATTCTGTTGTTTATTGGGTTTTTAAAAATACATTTATATACTTTATATATATAAAGTTGTATGTGTATCACCAAGTACATTTAAAGCAATGTAAAACCAGAGGGGTTTTTGGACAAAATTACACACTTACCTTTCCCATGGTCTAGCAGTGCCTCTTTTTCACTCTGAGTATTTTCTGTTGGTTACTACTCCCTTGTGCGTCTCATTTATCCTCTGACTTGTCCTAGTCCACACATACTTGGATATTCTCTAAAAACAGGGTTTTTTCCTCTGTTTAAAAAAAAATCCTGTGCACAAAAGCATGAACGAAGTGTTCACACAAGATCCCAAAAACACAACTGAAAGGCTGCTTTGACTGGGCCAAACCAACAGGTGCTGATAATAACCTGAGCAGCAAGCCATATTAGTAAATCGGAAGCCTGGGAAAAAAGATAACAATGGTTAACTGAAGCTTGAGGATCAATCTGTTCTTCTTTTGCCATGTTGGTAGCAGGCACTGTGTTTTTGGAGTGTTAGATTACGTAGTGACCTAAATAGAGAATTCTGACACCTCTATTATTAAATGTAGGTAAACAGTAATTGTTGCCTATGTGCAAACTTGCAAAAAGTCCCGTTAGCTAAAGCAGTTTATCGCTGCATGTAAACAAAGAAGAAAATGGTGCATTCTTTGCTATCTAACATAAGTAATATCGCACAATCAAATATCACAAGCTGGAAACACTGTTTTTTGTGTCTACACATCAACTACAGACAACGATACAACACCAACAGTAGCACAACACAGTCCACCTGGTCAGCTGATTCAGATTCTGAGTAATGTTACTCTCTCCACCAACTCATTCATTTTGGCAACATCAAAGCCCAAAACTTGTTTTGTCCAAGTCAAGCCTTGATCATGACATATAGAAATAACAGTCAAAATAACAAATAAAGGAGCCGATTTGAATAAACTCAACTTACACCAACAGTCACGTTATTTCATACTTCGGTTTGCATTTACCCGCAGCACTTAGCTCTATTTTTGCTTTCTATCAAAGCCACGTGATTGCTCATACTAATCCCTGATTGTATGTAATGCATATTTGATGGAATACATGATCAAACCAAATGTAAATGTGTATCCATTTCCCTGCATACTGTATGCCATATGTTCAGCGCAGGGGAGGGGGGCTCATGATGAAATGGCGGGTATCTGATCAATTCCTTCTGATCTGTCAATACCAGCCTTCATGCCCGCACTGACACGCAGGCCTACGCAGAACCTGGCTCTCTCAACAATCCTGACCCTACATTCTAGCAAAAAGCCACTCGGAGCTTCATTCATAGCTGTGACAATGTACTCTCTGAGGTGTACGCTCCTTTATCTGCTGGGACCTCTGTGTTTCTGTGTGTCTGCCTGCCTGCCTGCCTGCCTGCTATAATAAGCCTCGCTCTCTGTCTCCCTCCCTCCAACCTTCCAGTCCCACTTTCTGAGCGATGCGGGTGGAGGAGGAAGTGACCTATATAGGCTTCATCTCTCTCTCTCTCTCTATTTCTTTCTCTCTTTCTCTCTCTCTCTCTAGTCTGCTCCAGTCTCCTGCATTTCAACGATGTGTGTGCTTGCGCGTGTGTGTGTGTGTGTGTGTGTGTGTGTGTGTGTGTGTGTAAAGCGAGAGTAAGAGTGTGCCGTGAAAAGCACGTATGAATAATTCAGTAGATGCCTCAACACGACCGCCTTCAATAAAACCATCCCCCTTAATGAGTCTTAATGACAGTCACGGTGTGGAGACAATCAGAGAGTGTGCGTCTGTGCGCATGTGTGTCTATGTGTGTGCAGTCAGAGCGTGGGTGGGTAGGATGTGGAGGCACCGGTGCTAGGCAGGGTGATGTGAGCTTGAATAATCGCGTGTGTGCGATGCAGTGAGTGTACCTGCCGCACACTCTCCTGTGCACGTTTGCGCAGGTACAGAGCTGAGTGCTGCCTTTGCCCCGGGGCTCTGTCAAGGTTGCCCAGGGTAATACTATCTGAGACTTTTGAGAAGAACATGAAAGCTGACTTCTCAGCAGGGGAGGTGAGAGGAGAAGCTTGCTGGGGTGGAGCGGCAGAGGAGAGGAGCAACAGCATCCTTCCCTCCCATCAGATCTCTGGGCTTTTTTGTGGGTTTGAACTCCAAAATGACTTCATCCTTCCTCCTCCTCGTAGTGTTTACAGCATCTCTTTTTTTTTTGGCGGCTTTATCATGCCAACTAGAGAGCCCTCCATTATTTATTGTTGTATTTTACTACTTGGAATTCACAGCACACACAAGCCAAGACTTCTTTGAGTTGAAAATGAATGAGTGCTGAGATGTGGTGTTTGTAAGTAGATGAAGCTTTGTGAACCTAACACTGCTAAAAATAAATTTTTCTTTTTAATACCCACAGTTTTCACAAAGACCTTGATATTAAATAATATATTTTTTAAATGAAATTAGGTAAGAAGTGTGTAAGTGTAAGAACTGTGCATTTCGTTATAATATTTTCTCTGAGAAAATCAGGGCAGAATGGTGTGACTTCGGATGTTTATTTCTCCAAAAGCTTTGGTTCAGTACAGACTGTCACAGGTCGAATCATCATCAGCAGCCGTCTGCTCATGTTTCTCCCTCTGCTCCACCTCTTCAGCCCACACAGCCATTAAAAGCCCAAAGATATGCATGATAGCACATACAATCAAACGTTGACTTGGAGATCTAATGTCAGTGTACTAGAGAACAAAGCTTCAAAGCTTGAAAAGATTCAGCAGAGCTCTCTCAGTCTCAAACAGTGGTTGCCTCACCTGGACTTCATCTGTTACAAAATTATCAAAATCAAACCACTGAAGAACTCACCTTTAGTTTTGGTGGATTTGCATTATGCAATGTTGTATTTGCTGCAAAAGCAAATGTTTAATTTTTAGGTACCAGAATTAAAACCAATACTTCAATGTTGCAAGAGAGAACACTTGTTTTATCAGTTATCAACAACTTGCCTTTGAGTCTTGACACTCGTGTTTACACGCTTTATATGAGAAATTAATCTGCTGACCGGGAGTTCAGGTTTGTGTCCGATAGTATAATAGTATAATAGTAGTAGTCCAATAGTCAACTGACGGCTCACAACTCTGGGCAAGCCTCTCCTCCTCCTGCTCAGTGTCTCCTCTCTGTGTTCAGCAGAGACAATTTTCTTTTACTTCATCAACTGTCTCCTCCTCCTCATACAGTGTTCACTGAACAGTGTCCTATTATTAATTATCAAATGCATCTGTTTTGCTATTTAATATCCATTTCTGGTGCTACTTAACATTGCAGCTCATTTGCAGTTCACTTCCCACAGCAACACTTTAGTACTGCCTAACTTTTCCTTACATTTGGAGATTGGTGCTCCATCTCCTTTAGATTTTTTGTTTGGACATTCTTGAGCTCAGTTTAACTTTCTGTGTGAGATTTTTACATATGTATGTGGCCATGCAGTCTCATGCCCATTAATGGAGATTACCCAGCTCTTTACATAAAAAGATACATAAAAAAACATTTTAGGAGCACGCCATGTATGTGAGATCAAACTTTGGAAAAAGATTAAGAAAAATAGGAAAAATATAGAGAATGAGGAATTCAGTGAAGGAGGTCCAATTTTCTTTTTTTAATTTAGGAGCATGAAATGTGTCCTTTTCTGAAAAGTTGGTCTGACATGCTGGAAGTCAGGACAATTCAATGAGTAATAAAGAAAAACAGCACCCACTTTAAGAGACTTTTCACTTGACAAAAAGAAACATGTCTATTGTCTGTGGTATGTTACAGTGTAGCAAGGCCTTTCCATTTACAACTCGTACATTACATCAAATACTGTTGGCATGAACATTTGTTCCCGTTCTTTTTTTTATCAAGAAACTTTTAGGTAAATTTTATATTACTTTCCACACAGGAGAGCAATGTTCTGTATCTGTTGCTGCAGTGCTTCTTGAAAGAACAGTATTTCATGACTATAGTTCATAATTCAGTTTGAGTTTTATTTTTTAAAGATTACATTCAAAGATTATATTTTGTAATAGAAATATTCATTTTTAGGCTGTATCACAGGAAAACTGTGAATAAATGTATGGACATTTATGTTTAGTCAAGCATTACATTTTTTGTTTTGTTTTGTTTGGTTTGGTTTGGTTTGGTTTGGTTTGGTTTGATTTGATTTGGTTTGGTTTGGTTTGGTTTGGTTTGATTTGGTTTGGTTTGGTTTGGTTTGGTTTGGTCTGGTCTGGTTTGATTTGGTTTGGTTTGGTTTGATTTGTTTTGATTTGGTTTGGTTTGATTTCATTTGATTTGGTTTGGT
>JAPZDV010000007.1:23037075-23065517 GCA_029814665.1 Acanthurus lineatus
GTTTGGTTTGGTTTGATTTTGTTTGGTTTGGTTTGGTTTGGTTTGATTTGGTTTGGTTTGGTTTGGTTTGATTTGGTTTGGTTTGGTTTGGTTTGATTTGGTTTGATTTGGTTTGGTTTGATTTCATTTGGTTTGGCTTGGTTTGGTTTGGTTTGGCTTGGTTTGGTTTGGTTTGGTTTGGTTTGGTTTGGTTTGATTTGGTTTGGCTTGGTTTGGTTTGGTTTGGTTTGGTTTGATTTGATTTGGCTTGGTTTGGTTTGGTTTGGTTTGGTTTGGTTTAGTTTGGTAGACTGGAGCCACCAAACTGCTCAGCTCCTTTCGTGCTCATGTCACACTGAGGAGCTTTAAGTCCAAGTGTTGAAACTCAGTGGACTAAAACAAAACAGATGCAGTTTCAAAAGTGGTATTGGGGGTCCTGAAAAAGTATAAATTATTAATTAAAGTCATGAACACTGTGTCATTACAGATCAGTACAAAAGTAATTAAAGAGGGAAGAATCTGATTTGAGGTTAGATACCAGCGAAAGGTCTTGTTAAAGCAAAGCTGTTCAAGACTCAATGGAAAATGTTTGAGGGCATGTGACAATAAGGGATTAGAGACAGAATTCATTCTATTACAGGTGATGCAACACAATTGTGAAAATTTTCTACTGAAGCTGTAGTACTTAAAAGTGCTTCATGTACCATTTTAGAACCAAGTTAAGTAAAATTCCTAATAAAATGGTCAAATTAGCAATGTGCACTGTACAGGATTTATGTCTACTTTAAACTTTGTTATGGAATTACTAAAGTGTGTAGCAGTGTAACATTGACTGAAAGAATTGAAACTGTTCTCATACTGGGAGTTGAATCCTAACAGCTAGACCTAATAGGACCTGTATTTAATGAACACTATTCTTTATATTATAACCCATCAGTCAAGATTTGAGCCACACTCCAACAGAGTCATACAAGTTAAAATGTATGTAAGTATGTATGTAATGTAAGTATGATACTCAAATTGGTGCTAAATTGTTAATATGGCACATATTGACCAAGATATAGTAATTAAATTACTTTTAAATTACAAATGACAATTCTTTTTAAAATGCTCTTTGGTTGAACCTCTCAGTAAACTGATGAACTTTCATATCCATCCCAGTGATGCAGTCAACAGGCAGAGCAAATGACGAATGGTGCAGGCCTAGAGCACATGGGAGTTACTTTAGGATCTAAGAGAAAAACGTATATACAAGAAAATGAATCAATACTACAAATTTTAATTAATCACTGAATGTGTCACCTAGAAACAAATGTTTTATAAGTGATTCTTGCATGATGCCTAGTTGGTTTTGACATTAAATCCTCATCAACACTAAGTTCACTTTGATGTTTGTATCATTGAAGGCTGAAGCAATGACAAAGTCTTTGCACCTGAACATGATTGTTATCATGTTTACAGCATTCACAGTTAAACTCTCTGTCGAAGTCCTACTTTTCCTGATAAACTGAAAATTGAAACCTGGTTGTTAAACTTGAACTTGAACGATTCATAAAGGAGTCCTTTATATTAGGCTATATGAGTTGCAAAGTTAACATTCCTTAAATAACATGCAAAAGAAAAAAAATGAGATAATATTGACCAGTTTACATTTGAATCATTCCCTTCTCTTAAGTAGAACAGCGGGCTGATATAAAATCAACTTCATCTCAGACTCATTTCCTCCCAAAATATCACAAATAACCCTCTGACCTTGATTTTTGTGTCTGTCAGTCTGTCTGCTGAGGACAGCACTGCAGTGGCTGATGTGTTCCATGAAGCCACAGATGACCCTGTCATCACTAACCCAGCAGCAGATGTAGGGGCCACGGCTGGCATGCCGGTGTCACTGCCCAAACAGCTGTGCCACCAGAGGTGGCTAGTCTCCGCCGCAGTGATGGATGGCTTCAACAAGTTTGCCACCCTCACCAGCCCAACCAGCTCCCGGGCTCTGGAGTTTTACAACAGGATTAGTTCTTAAAGATCAAAAACAAGTGTTTCAATTTAACTTGTTTAAAGCAGACTTGAATTAAAAATGTAGGTGTTAGTAGTTTCTGTTATTCAGTTTTGCTTCTGGGATTGGAACTTGAAAGCTTAATCTTTTACAACATTTGCATGCATAAACCATACTTACAGCTACTTTCGGATGGCATGGTATTACCCAAATTTTCTGTCCTGCTATTGGGCTAATTTGCACACATTACAATATTGGACTACTCTACAACCATTGTTGAATTATTGCAGTTAGGAAGCACCTCATACCTGCCAACCTCATTGGCTGCCCCTCTTAAACACACAGGCCATTTTAATAATTTCATGTTCAAATCCTCTATATAAATTTCAAAGCAGTTGAGGAAACATTTTCTTTTCATGTCTCTTCCTATGGCTGTCCAACTCAATACAAATCATCTGTTTCCTCTGACATCTTGGCTACCTACGGCATCGAAACATTCCAGGACCTATACTTTGATGGCACTTTCATATATTTCACAAAGACCCACAGGCATGTAGTCTTACCAGTCATGTCTCTTCAATTTGCATACAAATAACACGACCTCATTTGTGCACTGCAAACGCCTAAGTCAAATTTGCTTGCAGGTGATATGCCAATCCTTTCCGTTAACCTTTGTAGAGCGCAGATGTGCCAAAATACCTTGCAACTGTGTCAGGTGATGCAGTATGAAGAGCGAGACAGACTCAAAGTAGTCACCTGGGTGAGTGGACGGGTCAAAAAACTAAGAACTTTCAACCAATGACTCGCTGTTTGTGCCCTGAATGAAACCAAAAATCAATGTTAACTTGGTTGAATGTTTTTTAAAGATGCCATTCATAAAATCTAGAAGAAATTGTAATTTTAAAAATGAAAAAAAAGAACTATCCCAATCGACAGAGTGTCCAGAAGTAACAGGTTCGGTTGGATTACAAAGTTGCCAAAGTTGCTTATATTTGGCATTGCAGAGATACAGACTGCTTAGCACTCAGGGTAGGACCCATACTTTCTTGTAATACAGCTTCTGACAAGGTGGGATGTCCTGGAGGGGGTACAATATCCAGTTGCAGAGTGTGGTGTTAAAGCCAGTGTGCTAAGTTCTCGAAGTGGTTTCAGTGAACAAACTTGAGTTGAATTGCATTAAAAGTAGTATGAAACGGGTGCTCTTTATTTACAGCTTCTAAACCACAGATTAAGGTCTTCATTCATGCCTCATGGTTGGACTATATTTAAAAAGAAGGCTAACAAAATATATTTTTTTGTTTACATGTCTGGATATATCTCGAGCTTGCATCCTAGCATGGGGATTTGGGACCTGAGAGCATCATGGAATGATTATTCAGATCTGGTTAATACTAAAAATTGGAAATGCAAAGGGTTGAGGGGTTTTGTGTTTGGGTTAGGGTTAGAAACTGTTCTCCATGAGGAGAAAAAAAAGGAAAGTTTGTTTGTACAAGAAACATGTCAGGAGGATGTAGATGGAGACTAAATGGAGATCAGATGTACATTTTGTGGAGCTGCAGTACATAAATGTTTCTCATTTATCTAGTAACAGATGTTCTCACAAAGGAGAAAGATTTAAATAAAATGTAATTCAGCCATTTGCTGTCTCTCCTCTGCGAATCGTCATGCCAGCACTGCAGCAATTAGGCAACAGATGACTGTGTTGTGTTTTTCACAGCTTATTACACAAGCCCTCTGCTCCAACCCTACATCTCCTACAGCCTTGTGGGTAAGAGGCGACATGGAGGGAAGAGGAGAAAGGAAAATCTCTTTTCCTCTACTCTTTATCTGTGACTGAATATTTTGTATGCACAGCTTCTCAAAACCTGTTCCCCCTCTTCTGAAGCTGTCTAAAGCAGCTTGCTGCTTAGGAGATAAGCATGAATTCTTCCTGGTTCTCTTCAGGAACTGAGCCTGTGATCAGAACTTGGCCACCTGAAGTGGTGCTGCGGGTAGCACACTACAGTGGACAAATCTTTCTGTTGTGTGGCTGAAGAGTTGTGTTTTTGGCAACTGTGCAGCCAATTTGTGCACATATGTGTGTTTGAAATGTCTAATCTCATCAAGAGTTAAAGAGCAGCACATCAGATAACACATAAAGATGTCTGCCTTTTGTAATTTTTTTAATACCCTGACTTTCAGTACCTGCGAGCCTGATAAAAGAAGTGTGTCTTCCCCTTTTAGATGTTTTGACAGCCTGCATAATTCATGACCTGACACACTAATAAGTACATTTGTAACAAGAGGATATAATGTTCAACGATACAATGATCAATTAGGATTTGATATTTTTACCCTTTTATAACAGCAGAGTGACTAAAGGAAATTATTTTCCTGACATTTCATTTTAAATGCATATTTACCCCCCAAAATAATGTCCACACAAGTAAAAGTAAATACAGTGACATAACTTAGCATTGCTCGCCTTGTGTTTACTCTTCCTGCTATAAACCGGACTGTCAGCATACACAGTCTTCTTAAGTTAAGTGACACTGGTATAATCCATAATAAAGTAGCGTTTTCAACACTGCAGATGTAATGTGTAGACTTCATGAAGCAGTGTTCAACACAGCAGTCCAACATTTATTTCTGTTAGGGAAAGTTGTAGATGGCAGTACATCAGTTGGACTAACACATACCATGTCCTGATTTAGTGCTGCCTGGTTTCCCTGTGC
Source organism: Acanthurus lineatus (assembly GCA_029814665.1). Classification (NCBI taxonomy): domain Eukaryota; kingdom Metazoa; phylum Chordata; class Actinopteri; order Acanthuriformes; family Acanthuridae; genus Acanthurus; species Acanthurus lineatus. The sequence continues at coordinate 23,041,762 of JAPZDV010000007.1, forward strand.
TCAAAGTCTCTCTCTTGCTGGACATTTTTTAGCTTTCTGCACTGCGTCCTGCTCAAGAGGTATTACGGTTTTTCATTTGAACTGACAATAAAATGTAGATTTGTAATAAATGTAGATAGTACAGTAAAGAGGAACTAAATACTTAATAAGTGGGTCACCACACCACAAAAAATTAAGTAAATGTTTTAATAATTACTAGGTTAATGAATTTAAAAACTACTTTTCCCACTTGAGTGCAAAGGATAAGTTAAGAAGTCTCACAGCTTGAGGTGTTGGAACCCTCCTGGAACCAAGTTCAGGACGTACAGGTGGATTTGGTCAAACTCTGGTCTCAGTATGGATCAAACTGAGCCATGGCACATTTTATTTCCAGTGTAAAAGCATTTTTGGATGGATTATAATTCATGTCAGCCAACTCTTGGTGTCCCTTCTAAAATGTTTAGAATTTCCATTGTGTTGATGTAATAACATGAAGGCTCAAAATGATCACATTGGAGGGAAATTATCACGGTAGGTGCTGTAACAGGTACTGAGACTATTCAGTCTATGTAGTAACATTGGGACAAACAGCCCCTGTAGATGATGATGACAGGACATGGTTAGTCTGTAGTCTGGTCACACAAATGTGATATAAAACCAAAACTAACCCAACCAAATGTATAACAGTGTAACAAAACATAAACTTTAGTTGAGCACTGCTTAGGCTAGCATGATGGTTCAATAAGGAATACTACTTGGCAGAGAATAAACATTCATTCACTGTATGACATATTAATGACAGTCACTATAGTTGCAGTATTTTAATGTAAAAAGTTATGAACTACAGCAAAAAGTGACTCCCACAGCCTAATGCAAGCTAGCAGCTAGCTCTGAATCACTACATGGAGACGGAAAAAAACCCAACAATTTCTACTGTTACACTCACGGCAAACACCAAGACAAACTGTGTGCAGCATGAAACTTGAAAGAATGTTCAACCCACATTTTCTTGGATTCACGCACAAGGAATTTTCCGTCAGACATCAACGTTGTCAGAGATATGTGGAGCTTCTGTTGTCATACACATGTCACACTCGCTGTGTTTGCAGGCACACACAGTGTTGATACACTGAGTTCACCTACATAGCATGACCAAGCACATGAGATATAGGCAAACACGTGCACAAAGACATGGCCATTTTTACAAAGATGCCTGAGGAGGTTTGTCTGCAGACTTATGTCTTTTGCAGCATCAAAGATTAGATCACTGTTGCTCAGAGAATGATTTAAAAAAAGGTCAATTATTAGCTGACTTCTTTATGACGAAACAGTAGTTTCCCATAATTCTGGTACCTGTATTATTACTCTAATTAGTATCATATTTTTTAAACTTTACTTTAAGGAAAATAAACAGGTCCATTTTCATTTGACAAAAGAACTCAAACTACTCATATGTTAATTTTTGTCTCTTCCCAAGCAGCCATAGGAGACTGTGTCTCAATAAATGTTAGATGCTAGAATTTGGTACAGTTTTTAATTAATGGTGCTGCAGAGACATTCTGGTTGTATCAAAAAGTATTGATGTTCAGTATGTGTTTTCCCCTCTTTGGTTTGTCAAAGTCCTTACCTGTGCTACTTCAGACAAGTGAGAAATCTTTTAATTGCATCGAGGTGATGCTTATTCCCCTCCTGATGACAGTGCTTGGCTGTGAGGGATGGTTTTTATTTGTGTAGCCATATTACAGCTTGTAACTTCCATCATCAACACTGTCAGAAAGTTGTAACCTGACTCCAAATGTGAAATAATTTAGTGCAGAACTTGTATATAGAAAAGCTATTGATCTACTGCACCGTCTGAAGCACTCCTTAAAAATTCACAGGGCCAATAAACACACATAAACCTCACCTGGCAAACCTTTTGTTAACAACACACGCAAAGTGGCTAATGGCTAATGATTTAGTGAATCTCGTTTTTATTTACGACTGAGCTTCGCTTATTAAAAGCTAGGCTTGGAAGTTAAAGGTGATCATAAATTAGCTGTCTAAGAGGCAGGCGTTTGCACTGAAGTGCATGCTGAGCTGTAAACAGAACTGAAATTTATCTTTATGTCAATGAGTATGTTCCATACCTGGCAACCTTTGCAGCCCCTTTGCTTTTAGAGTGCGTGAAGACCATGTTAAGTCTTCCAGTGGGCTATGTCTGAGGTATTGGCAATCTCATCTGTGTTAACCTCAGATAGAAATAAATTTCACCTTCCACTATGTGGGAATAAATAGAAATATCAGAATTCACCACAGCGCATGGTTCTTCCTATTGCATGAGATGATATCTCCTTCTATACACTGTATTCCCATGCTGTAAAATTCCATTAGGCTGCTAAAATGACTTGTCCTCCCCCTGCAAAAGGTGGCGTCTATTTGCAGATTCTATCATCGACCAGGCGCTAACCTCCGTTTCTCAAAGCACACACACTTCCACACACTCTCTCAGAAACACATATGCACACACTCATGCTCTGTCTGACCAAGGCCATAATGATGTGCTATGTTCAGATGTTACAGGAGTTTCTTCTGATGACCAGATGGCTGTAGAGAAGCGGCCTAATGGTCCAAACACCCTGGTGTCCATTAAATACATGGGAACCAGCCATGGTCTGTATCACAGTAATGACCTATATAGGGCTGCTGCTCCTCCTGTTGCTGTCTATAATTGGAGTCCTGGCTAGCTTACACACACATACATGGTCATGAACTCTTCTTACCAAGCTCTCACACACATTAGAAAAAACTAGAGGTCACCATAAACACTCACCATCCCACCCTAGTTCGGCCAATCATACGGATGATGCTGTAGCTGTACGATGTGTCTCTTTACAGCCTAAACAATGGCCTTTCTGGGCTTTTAATTCAATTGTCTAATTGCACATGATGTCTCATGATGTACATGCTGACCTCAGCAGTGACCTACATAATGTCAATATGAAAGTCATTACAAGCACAGATAGTTGAAGGCCTCACATCTTTGTCAGTGCATTCGAGGATGTAGTTGTATGCCTGCAAAAAATGCTGCCTTAAGGGTATATGCAGCATTGTGGAGATAACATCGTTGCTGCCTGGCTTATGGGATCATATACAGCACATTAAATGGATTAACCTTTTTTTCCCTGTGACGACATATCACTGTGTATCAACGTTTCCTCTGCTTTGGCGTCTCCCTGTCTTCCCCACCCTCCTCTTATAATCTCTGTGTATATGCCTCTTCTCTTATCTCTCTTTTCCTTTTCCACCACATTTGATACTCCCTCTTTTTTCCTCTTCTTCTCCCCTCCTCTTCTCCCACATGCGGAAAACTTCATCCTTTCAGGCTTATTATTTCCGATGGAGCTGATAGCAAAGTGGCATGCACAGTGTGTCTTGTCTGTTTTCCTCGTCCCAGCCTGTCGTCTACACAGGAGACCAGCAGGTTAACGTGGTCAGGGCCTTTGAACTCTTTTCGATGAGGCTGCCCTCTGTGCACTCTTGACAAAGAGAGATCATAATGTAGATGCACAGCGTTCAGCCGAATATGAATGAGGCTTTTGCAGAGATGGTTTCACACCACGTCAATGAGTCATGACTCATAATGAGGCTGATGGAGGAGAAAGCTAATGGCGAGGAATGCAAACACACAATAGCAAGCATAGATTGGATACGGCTTCATGCATATTCACAGACACACATGCATGAAATTTGCTGCTGCATGTCTGTCGCAGTCACCGCTGGCCACTGCAGTAGGGTAGGGTGGGGTAGGATTTTAATTGTTTTGTGGGAGATTGGCAGGCATGGAAAAAAAAACTGGCCTCGACCCCCTCCACACACCTCCACACATGTTCACATGTACAGGTACACCAACACCCTCACCTCCTATCCCTCCAGCACAGCACAGAGACCGTGTGGCAGTGTGTGAGGCAGTATATTACAGAGACTGGGGAGGACCCTGAGGTACACATATGGGAGGAAGATAACACATAGTGGTGGCAGCGGAGGGCTGTACAAGCTGCCGGCAAGTGTGCGTGTGTGACGATGGGTGTTGCATGTGATTCTGTATGCGTGTGTGCGTGTGTGCGTGTGTGTGTACACTCAGAGGTGTTAATCCTGTGTTAATCAATGACTGCGTATGTTGTGCTGAGGATACTGGCAGTTGTGCAGATTCATGCACGAATCTGTGTGTTCCTATCCCTCTCTCTCTCTTAATATCTGTCTCCCTCGCTCTCTCTCTGCCCACTCTGTAAGTGGAGAGAGGAACAATAAGAGGCGTGTGGGAGTAGCAAGGTGAGACTCAGATATGGAATTAAGTATGTGTTATTACTACTGGGACAGGACTCGGAGGCTGCAGGCTGCCGGCAGCCCGTGCTTACTATTCTGGCTTAAGATAAAATAAAATACCATGTGTACACCTCTGCATTGCTTAAATATTTGTGTAAATACATTATGAAAAACTTAAGATATAGCTCTGACTTTCTCCTTGTTACTGAGAGGAGCAAATACCTGTTTGTACTGGACCAAAATAGATTTGTGCTTGGTGGAGTTGAAATAAGTAGCTGGATAAAATTCCCTCTGGGTGTAAGATATTGAATGACTTACATTGATCTTTAGTCATTTAGGAGGTTTGATGTTTTCCCCCAGATATAAAGCTAGTTTTTTCAACCCTCTCAGCATAAGGGAGCTGATCTGGGATCATTACCCAGCCCTCCTCGACAGCATCTTTCATTACAACTTGACAGATGGAAAGAAAACTGACTGGAGATCAGCGACTCTGCAGACAAGACGTCAGATAAAAGCTTTGTTCCAAAAAGAACACATCAGGGCATGTACAACACGTGCACCTCGATCGATTATCACATAATGATGGCCATAATGAGCCTTAATCAACATTCTCTTAACATCCTCCAGCACTAATGCATCCAGCCCCACCCACCATCGGTTGCAGTTGATCAATTACAGGGCCATTATAGTAAATGTCTCCCAGCAGCTCCATACATGCGATGCAGTCCACTTGCTGGTCTCGCCGTGGCCGCAGCAAATGAACTTAGCGAACAATCTGAGGATCAATCCCATCACTTAGCCAATTAGACAATAGGGAGACAGACGCCCATTACCGTAAGAACCAATCGATAGCCGGAGCCAGGGCCCGAGGCGGGCTGTCTGGTCCCATGGAGCCGCCAGGGCTTTGTATGCGGCTAATGGAGGGGAAAAGGGGCGGGGCAAGAGGTGGAGCCAGGCAAACATTTTGATGGACGACTTTGACAACACAGTATTGGCAAAGCTGGCAGGATGTTGACGCCAAGAGCTGGGATGTTGTAAACATGACAGAGAGAGTGGTGTGGGGTTGGACAGACGGACCCCAGGATCAATGACACACAGTGTAGCCAAGTCACCAGTTGATTCCCCCCCTCAACACTCTGACAGTCCTCCTTTCACACTTTAGACAGTTTAAGTGGCTAATTCTGAGTGCATCGACAAGTTGGTCAAAATCCAGTGTGTGGTAAATGACTCAATATTTCTGTTTTTCTTCTTGCTGAATACAATTTAAAAGCTTTTGTTACTCAATTTCAATCATAAAACACATTATTACTCTTATTTATGCCCTTAGTGTAAAACAGTGACAGATGCTGAAATAATAGGCACAAAAATGTGTTGAAAAATAAACTGACACAAAATGTTAAAAAAGCTGTCTGAATTGTGACTGAAACGCTTGTAAATACATACATTCAAAAATATTTCCATGTAAATAAGTGGGTATATTTTCGCTTGATTGCTGTTCAGCTGAATGATGTATAATTTTCTATAGATGCCGGTGAAAACAACACTGGCACTTCTGGCACTTCAACCAAGCCTGCAGCACTCTTTTCTGCCCTGTTCATACCAGGCTTTCATAATGGCCATAAATAAGCTGCATTACGCTGCATTACTACGTGACGCTCACCTGTTCCTGTTCTCACCGTGTGCTTTTGAATGTCAGAGGCCGGTCTCAGTAACTTTACATTATCCCTTCAATCATGCTGGCCTCGGAAAGCTGAAACTATGATGAAATGTATCAGTTTTCATTAAGAATATATTAAAAAACACATTTTTTAACATTTATCATCTGTGTGCATCTGCTAAAAAAAAAAAAAAAACGTATTCAGCTCTTGAGTAGAAAAAAACTGTGTCACCCAAAATATTTCTTGCTCAGAAGCTGATTAAGCTGCTTGACCTGCGGGGCTCATAATCAGCATCTCTCATTTTGTTATATTTTGTCTTTGCAAGAAATATTAGGTGGTGTTACAGGTTTTAAATGGAAAACAGAAAAATGCAGAATCCCACTGAAAACAAAAATGACAACAAAAAAATATCTAGAACATAAGAAACAAACCATAAAAGCCTGCAGAACATTGACAGTTAAACATTTTTGCATTAATGTTACCTGGTGTTGTATCCTCTTATCCTGTCTGCCATTGATATAACAATTTAAAGTAATGTTCAAAAGGATGAACAAACGGTAAACATAGTGTGCTTTGAGTGGATTATTTTATAATTCAGTTGATCAGCTGATTGGTACAGAGCCACAACTCACCAAAAATTTGCCTCACTCCTTCTTATTTCATTCATTCAGTCTGTTGTCAGCTGCTGTCAGCTGTCTTCATTGCCCATTTCTTCACCAAAGGCACCAATATCTTTCTTCCTTTCTTTTTCTTTTTCATTTTAATTAAAACAAAAATTAGCAGGGATGTCCATTTTTAATTTTGAGGTAAGAACACAGAAATTGTGGGATTCAAGGGTTGCCTGGCAACGGTAATATTAATCACAGCTACCTGTCATTTGGTGTATTGACCGAGTATCGACTCAGTCTAAAAACCTGCGTACAGTATGTTGGTGGAAACAGTTGTTATGTGTGGGATGTGTGCTCCTTGCAGGTTTTCAATAATCTTAGGGTCTGTTCTAAGCTTCAGATAGCAGATACTGTGCTGGAGAGTAGAGCTGCTTGTTGGTGGAGTTTCTCTTTTCACACAGCAGTGCGAAGGTCTCTCTCTCTTTCTCTCTCTCTCTCTCTCTCTCTCTCTCTCTCTCTCTCTCTCTCTCTCTCTCTCTCTCTCTCTAGCCGCGGGGCAGTTTGCCCTCAGGGGTGAGATATCCACTTGGGATTACTGTTGACATCCTCTCCCTGACTCTCTGTTTCTCTTTCTTCCACTGTATGACACCCAATCATAGCACTCAGGCATGCTGCACCCAAGGGTGTTACGGGTGTTGTGACACCCACACTTTAAAAAGAAAACATGATTTCACCCCACCTCCACTTTTTCCAAAAGTAGTCATTGATAAAATGAATCTAAAATCTGTAAAAATGGTCCCTCAGAGAATGAGTTCCTGTATATCAGAAGACCTCATCATCATGTTGCATTGATTGAATGGTCAAACCTCCAGGCCGTGTACAAGTAAACAGGCCCGTTCAATATGACGACAATGTGCATGTTTCACCGCAGTATCTGACCTGAACAACGTGTCCTTGAAATGCTTAGCAGTGGGCTTTGAGCTACTTTTTAAGAGTTAAAAGAGGTGTCACGTGTTAGGTGTAGCACGCATGTAAATTCCTCCATAATGAAAGGCAGTGCATACAACAGGTTATACAACAGGTTTTTAATGCACCAGCATTGATGTTGAACTTGCCCAAAATAAATATGTACATGCATTCACAAATGGAGCTTCTGTCACTTTCTGGCTGCAAAGACGGATGAGGTAATAATAGCAAATTAAGGGAATAAAATGACAAGTAGGAACATAAGATATTAGCAGGAAAATGTAGCTAAAGTATTAACATCACCAGTTTGCTCACTTTTACTGATAGATTATATTACATGACATTACTGGTTGTAAAACTCATGTCTTAATGTGTGGGCAGCATGATATGGCTACAGCTGCTGAAGGTGGAACTAATATGAAATACTACATTTACAGTTCTATATGCAGATACAGCACACATGAGGGGGTCATGAGATGATTAATGGAAGAGTTCTGATTCAAAATCTTTAGGTGCTTGAACCTTTTTCTCTAAATCTTAGTCTCCAATTTTTTGACTTTAAATTATTTCAACATCCAGTAATAATAAACTAAGAAATAATTAAGAAGTTGAAGGAGAAAAAATGACTAACTGGAACTGTTTACAACTCCTAGGCATCTGAAATGTGACTGCAACTGCAGTTCGTTTTGACAATAGAAGCTAAAACATTTGTAAAGTAATGGTTTGGCCTCCAACAATATGTTTTATAAATAAAATGCTTCTTATATGCAACATTATGTAAATTTTTCATCCAAGAAGTGCCAAGTAAACCAAAGCTGTCACGAAAAGGGAAACGACCGAAAAATACTACATTTCCCTCCAAATGCAGAGGAGTAGAAGTAATAGGTAGGATTTAAAGGACTTACTATATTAAAGCACAAGTGCATCAAAATCATCCTCACACATAAGTAAATGTAATAAGTTACTTTCTAACACTCCTGGCTACAGATTTTAATCATGCAGGCAGGGCCCCACCCTCTCACCCCCACATGATCAAAGCTCACTCTGAGCTGAAGTCAGAACTTGGCAGCTCTGCCTCATCTGAACCAAATCCTGCGCTGAGTCCAGCGGGTTCAGTAAACAGCGGTGGCTGTACGATACACTCAGTGATCCCATTTACATGGAATATAAATATTAGAATGTTATGTGTGGGTGTGTATGCATGTACTGAAGTGCATAGAAATGTCATGAACAATAGAAACAACACTGTTGCCACCCCAACAATAACCAGGTTTACCTCATCCAACTCCCACTGTTGAATGCTACAATTGCTAAGTGTTATACATGTTTTTTTTGTTTTCACGTATACAGTAACACTCCTGTTAAGACACAGTGAGTAAGTGTGTGAAATCATTGAAGTTACCCCTAAATAAACAAAAAGCAAAAATGTTTTATTTTCCTTTCTGGTTGAAAGTTGCAAGTCATTGTGTACATTTCACTGTGTTCTGACCGCACCCTAGTGCAGGCCAACATCTCCAGATTGTTGTAGCAAGGTGAGATGATAAGCACCACTTGAGGTCAGAAAAAAATAGAAAAAAAACTTTCTGCTGCTGAAACAATTTCAGAAATGGAGATATTCCAAATGTGAAGTTGTGGATACTACAAACGCTTATATTAGACTCACTGACCGATTACCATATTTTCTCTGCATGAAAGTTCACCTAGTCATATATGTTTTAACAAAGTGCGTTCATGCTTTTTTGTTTTCCTCTGAACTCACTCTGGCCAGACCTATCTCTGTCTCCTATCTGCACTGTGTGACTGCAGAAGAAAAGTCTGTGTGTATGTCTTTTAGCCTGGGTGGTGCTAAGCCAAAAATGTAGCAACATTCCACTGCAAATTAGCGTTGGGGTGGGGGCTTGGTATGGTGAAACATTTCTTCATGGGACATGAGCCTTTGCATTTGAATGCCTAAATCCCTGCAAAAGAAAAGGTAAAATGCACTGGCTTGTCTACAATCTAAGAAATTAAGGATTAAAGTAAAAGTGAGGCTTGACCTTTTTTAATCAGTGGATCACAGCTTCACTACTGTCATGCTTGTCAAACCAGGTTGAAAAAATACTACCAGGTGAATCCAGGTGTAAGTAATTCATATAAATGGCTTTTTTGCTGGCTTTCTTTCACAGATCATGAGGTCGATCACAGCTTCACTTATGCTGAAATGGAGAAGACTTGTGTTGAGGACTTTGGACCCAGTGAGCAACAGCAACTATTGGAAGCTTATGAAGAAGTAAAACATATTATAAGAAAGAAATGAAACAAGGCCACTGCAGTGAAAGGCTGACAGGTAAATCACCAGTATTAATCAAGGCTGTCTATTATTGTGGTCTGGAGCAGGCTAGATGCAGCAAGATCATTTCAGCCAGGATAACTGGAAAATCCTGGTTAGATCTTTTGATCTATGATCTAAGTTTTGTGACATAGCCTTTAGGTTAGACATAGAGTAATTTGATATTTTAGGTATGTAGGCTGCTGGCTCTGGGGTTGTTGTTTTTCTGTGGTAATAGGAATTTTGAAAAATGGTGGCACGTTCACCATTGACTGCTTTCAATAGGCTTGCTTCTAACAGTCAACATCTGTTGAGTCAGAACTGTCAGTGAATGAAGTAGATGACACCAATTCAGAGGAAGCTCAGAAGTAACAGCAACCAAGTAAAAGCTCAAATCATGAAGACAAATTGCAGATGGAGGCTGCTTGCAATGCTGCAGCTGATTACCTTTCCCCCACACCTGCACCCGGCCATTTCTCTCCGTACACTAGCATGATGCTCCTCCTTTTCTCATTTCAGCTGCAGAGGGGAGGTGCAGCCCGACGGAGGAAGGTGGGGAAACCGTCCATCAGAGGCGGGCCTAGCTGGGACACGGCCCATAAGGAGCAGCATGAAGCCCCACAAGTTATTACCCTTGCTACCCAGGCCCATTTTGTCTTCATCAATTCTTAAACTCATAAGACTCCCTGCCTCTCTCCTTTTCCAAATTGTACCATCTATCAAGCCTGCCGCTACTCTTGCTACCTCTCCCATCTACCTCACTGTTCCTCTCTTGCTCTGTGGTTTCCTCTCTTGTGGTTCTCACTCTCACTGCAGAACAAGGCAGTGCGGCGGCGGATTGTCAAATTATCTCCAAGTATGTAGGGATGAGCTTTTCTTTGCAGCATCTTCACATACCCCAGCGTTTCTTTCAGTCTTTCTGTCCTTTTTCTTTTTTCTTTCTTCTTTCTTCCTGTCTTTACTGTTTACATCTCTTCCTTTTAATCCTTTTTACCTTCCTCCCAACCCCTCCTCTCCCTAAAATCTCTCCTTCCCCTGATCCCCCTCTCCATCTTACTTTATCTTCCTCCCTCCACTTTATCATCCTCCTCCCCTCCTCTCCACATCTTTCTCCAGCCTGTCTTTCTTTTATCTTTTCCGTCTCGCTGCTGGTTTCTCATTGTGGAAGACCGGCTGGTCTTCCTTCTTTCTCCCTCTTCCCCTCTTTTTCTCTCCATCTCTCTAATTACGTGTAGAGACAAAAGCGTCTGATTCTCCCTCCTCCCACTCAGAGCTGTCAGGCCTGGTGTAGGAGAGAGTTAATTTCACACTTACTGCATGCTTTAATTAAAAAGGGTTGGGGGGAGTGGGGGGGTGGGAAAAGGAAAAAAAAGGATGGATACTTGCTCAGTTGCACATCACACAAAGGGTGGACTATGTATGCTTATGTGTAAGTGTTGACATTTGTGAATAGGCATCATGTTTGTGGCATGTGCCTACAGGTAGGTGTGCACAGCTCTCAGTCAGACGTGTGTGTGTGTTTTTATATTTTAAGCTCCGGGGGTGTGCACTTCAATGCACGCAGAGTTCACATCTTTGCTCCTTGGGTGGATGACACACGTACTGTCTCTCCTCCCCTCAGCAGCAACAGGCTGTATTTTTAGCTAGGGGCTTTAATGAGGAATCAATAGGATTGTAATGGCTTGTTAGGAGGGGTACAGTCACACTCTGCTCCACACACACACACACACGCATACACACGCACACAAACACGCGCACGCACTCACACACACACACACACGCACACACACATTCACACACCCAAACTAACACTGGCATCACCGCTTTGATCTTCTGCATTGGCAGCTGGAGTGCGATTCATACGCACACATGCAAATACACAACATTTCACACATACTTGAGCACATGCGAAAACAAACAGTACACACACACACACGCACACATACACACACGCACACACTCATAAATACAGATATAAAATCACAAAACATGCACACACACACTGTACAGCACCACCCCCACCCCTACAATCATTCTCACAGAACAGCACATGATAACCCTTGTTAAGCTATTGAGATATGAATGATAGTGGTTACACCCTCCTTTGTCCAATCGGGTAATTTATCAACCTTATCCACTGCATGTAGCAGCAAGACAGTGATCTGAGCAAGACATCTGCTCATCATTCACATCCCTCTCCTCTAGCTAGTCATTGAAATTCTTTAAAGGTATGATGCACTGTATTGCAAACAGCAATGTCAATTCCTACACACACACTGATTCCTTAGTTTTTCAATTAAGCTTTGCATTATTTATCTCCCCACCTAAAGTAGATAGTGGTATGATTTTGTGATGTAAAAAGAAGCTTGCTGTTGAGGGGCATGTGGTTGTGTATATACGATGAGGACATTGGCGTGTTTATCTATATGTAACTTCACACGTGTGTTTGTGTAAAAACCTGCAGATACGTGTTTGATTGCCAGAATAAATGTTGAAATGTCCACTCTGCAGTATTCTCAGATGTATTATTGAATAGCTATACAATGCCTAGAGTCAAAAAGATCCCATTTTGACCTCTAAAGTCTTCCCTGTGCAATTTCACAAAGCATCAGTCAGTATAATGTATGAGTACATGGGTAAATACATGATTGCTTACACCTTTGTGCATGCATGCTGTGTGCTTTGCATGTAGGTGCAACTGCACATGTGCACATAATAGCACAGATCTATGAGTCTCAAACCAGTATGTATGTATGTTTTAGTATTCTAGCAGTGCCCTTTTGTCAGTGTGTGGTGGGCTTAGTGCATGAGTTAAGGCAGAATACATTAGTCTTTGTGTTTGCAGTGCAGGAACAGAGCATTTTCTGAGCGGCCGTGTCGAACGTGGGGAGCTCAGTGTAGGCTCTGGAAAGCATATTTATGAAATGTTAATTGCTGCTGTATGTTAACCCTTGAATTGAAGCACATGGTAGAGGAATGTAAATATGGGTCTTGATTTAAGAAGCCATTTCAGAGGAATGAAGTGTAATACTAGAAGGCAGATAGATAGATGCTGAAGGTACAATCTCATTCTAAAATTAACAGGTAATCTTAATACAGTCAGGTTTTTCACACTTCATTATGATTAATTTGAGCAGTTTTTAGCCAATGTCCAGCACCAACCTCTAACACCAATGCAAAAAAGCACTGCACCCTTTTTGTACCTAGTAAGACAAAATTTAAGGATGTCTAGAATAAAATGGTGGAATATTATGCAGCTAATCTGATTCTAATTTGAAAAAGAAAACAAAATTCATATCCCATAACTGTTAATGAACCACAAATCTTTCTTTAATCCTAAAGAAGTCTGGTGATATTCTTCATTTTCTTATTGTCAGCAAATAAATCAATTTTAATAATAGGTAATGCATGTGAACTCAAAGTTTGAACCAATATCAGTGAATCAAAGTTTTAAAGTGGAATTTTACACTTGTAAGCAATGATGTATGTTTTCAAAAGATATGAATGGACTGTAAGCTGAGTGCCAAAGGCAAGATAGGAGAGTTTGCAAAGTCTTCGGAAGTGAATAACACATTGTTGGTCTCTTTCTGAGATTTGTTGACAGTTTTTTATCTAAATTGAACTATATTGTATTTCACTATTGAAACAAACAGTTTCAAAACACTGAATGTGAGTATTTAAAAGTCAGTCAGCAATCAGTTAACAGTAAAATAGGGATAATTACTGAAAGTACAAACAGGTACATGACTTAAAATTAAACTCTAAATGAAAGATTTTTAGGTAACAGATAAAGATCTAAACAAAGAGAGAGATTTTCAAACAGAGCTTTCTCTTTAGTCTCCAGCATGAGAGAAATAAGAGGGAAGTACTTGGTAAAGGAGACAGTCATGGGTTGGTCATGGTCGGCCTCGACTACCAAGCAGGACCACAGCAGTGCGGCTCGCCCCTGCTGGGAGGCTGTAGTGGGAAGGCATGTCATCACAGCTTGGCTCAGCACGGCGTGGCTAAAGCGGATCAACACAGGCTAATGGAAAACCTTATTTGACAGGGTAAACTTGTGGCTAAGTTGGATTTCAGCATAGTAATACTTGTTGGTATCTGGGGCTTCAGGTAACATTTAGTGACCTGGACATCTGTCTGATATGTGGAAGTTCAAAAAGGTGAAAGAAAGACCATTTATTTATAAAGTCAGCCATTATAGAAAATCTGCTCAGTTAAGTGTCTCCCTTGCAATCAATCTGTATGCATGGAATTACATTTCACCTAACTACAGTGTAAATAACTGCAGTGAATAATGCCGAGGGGTATAATGTAGAGATATAGGTGCTGAGACGTACTGAGGTCATATTATTCATCATGTTGTACAATCAGTTAAGTAGGTTCTCCTTGCTGTTTTCATGATGGGTGTTCCAGTGCATCATTAATAAATGCAGTGCTTAAGATCTGCATCATACATGGACAACAGCTGCAACAGTACACCCCCGTACCTTACCTATAACACAAACCAGGCATCCGGCAGATATTAGAATAAGCTCAGGGAGAGGCGTGCTGATTCCAATTAGCAGTCTGTTGTTTCACACTGTGGGCGATGGAGCTTGTTATTCCTAGCATGGAGAGAGTCTGAGGAGCGCTGCTCTGCGGCTCCCACCGTGCAATCAGCCTCTATGACTCTTTCGTACCCACCAAGCACTGATTGCCACATTCATTCAGCACCATTCTCGCTCTGTGAGGTGCTGCTGAGGTACATTTGTTAAGAACTGTCTTAGATACCTGTGGAACAAGGTAGAAAATGGCCCAACTAGAGGGCTGACGTAACGTCATCTCTGAGAGCTATAAGCAGCTATAATGAAGCCGGCAAAAAAAGGGTTAGATCCAGGAAAAGGAAATAATCACAATTTCTCTGTGCAATCATAATTTAGGGTATGAGTGCTAATGCTGTATTATAAGCGGTAATTATATGCCTTGATTAAAAACTAGGGGATTACAATAGAGGATTCAATTGCAGGCTGATGACACTGACTGTTTGTTTTGCTGTCTCACTGCTCCATGCATCAAGGGATTCAGAGAAGAATCCAGGTGCTGCATTTAAAAGGGCTTGATTGTGTGCTTGTCAAATAATTGTGTTTGGGTGGGTCTGATTGTACCTCAGAGGGAATTATTTTAACTAAACCAAGTTCCTCAAGCACACAAGGCATTTGTATCCCTGGATTGTATGGATGTGTCTTATGTTAATATACGACTGTTGTCTTTTCAGACAACTGCTATAAATGGATTACACCAAGATGAGTGGTGGGGAAAATTATTTAAAAAAAATTAAAAATCATTAATATTCTCTTGACTTTGTGGACAGAGCACCAGCCAATGGAATCATGCTTTGATAAAGACATTAGAAATAATCAGAAGGAATCCCATGTTGCATCAAGAAATGAAGATGAGGTGCATTAAAATTGTAGCCCAGCATTTTGTTTCTTGGTGTTCTTTCAGAGAAACTTGATATTAATGTTGTGCATCTGTGTTAATCACTCAGAGCAAGAGTCTCAACATATGCAAGTTTAGCATAAAGACTTGCTAAGAATTACTTACTATGAATAATACACTATTTAAAAATGTTATTTTAGTATTTCTGCATCTGTACGAACTAAACAAACAAACATTTACTTAAACTTGGGCTCTGTTCCCTTTAGGGCACAAGTTACTGAAGATATTCCTCCACCTATCGCAGTCTTTGGCAGCTGTCATTGCCCCATCAGAGATGCATCGCCAGCAGTTCAGCCTCCATCATTTTTCGCCAGGGGATCTCTGGTCAGCCTCATTTCCTGTTTCATCTGAGAGCCACTTTAACAGATCCAGTCTGGGGGAAATTCATAATGTTTCTTCAAACCATTTAAGGCAGTGTTTAATTTCTTATATCTTTCTTCTACAGCCAGTTATGTTGAGCTTCCAGTTTTCCCCTTTAATAATAATTTTATAGAGGCAGTGTGCTGCTGCAAAGTTCTGAGCATTGCTGCTAAAAGGAAATACTCTAAGGAAAGACTCTATTCCTCTGCTTCTCACCTGCAACATTATCTTCAAGTTAAGGTGCTGACAAAGTCAACTGGTTACAAACAGGCTCCATATCTCAAGACATGCTCATTTGCTAATAGATTCATGTTTTTTGTGTTTAAACAACAGCATTCAGTAACAGTTTGGAGCAGTATTTAGGAGGGAATAACATGTGGATATGCTGACAGATTCTGTGTTTTGGGGTTGTTTAGCTGAGCCGCAGTAGACCAGATTATATTCAGTTAAAACAGATTGGTGATCCTGTTTACCTTTGCTCTCCTCTATGAAGATTTCTTGAAGTGAAGTAAAGCAGCCCAGTGTGTTTTGTGCAGAGGGAGCACTACAGCAGACCTTAAAAAAATAACTTTTTTTAATGTTGCAATGCTTGTCAGCAGCCAGTCATATAATAATAAGGCAATTTGGTCCTATGTGCTCTGTTTATTTTAACATGTAGTTTCAGATGTGGATCTGGGGAAATAGCAAAAGAAAAAAGGGAAATCAGTGCAATAGAATTTGGTATGGTTGTAGCTAGTAAAATAGATTGTTTTTTAAGATATTATGACAAACTTTTTCTCTTTGTTCAAAAATCACAATCATTGCCTACACTTATCCAAAAAATCCTACTGATTAAATTTAATGACTTTTTCAGAACCTGAAAAAATGTTTTCCTCACTTTAACCAAACTGCTTTTGTTGCCTCAACCTAACCACAGCCCATCACACTCTCAAGAAGAGAACGTTTTTGAACTACCCCTTTAATGAATTGAAGAAAACACTCCCAGCTATTTCAGTGAGGCTCAGGTTCTGCCTGCCCACCCCCCCTGGCCTAAGTGAATTTAACTTGAGGTTGGAGGGGTTTGAATGTTGAATGTCATATCCCAGCAGGGCAGATGTGACCTCATCAGGAGCTGGAAAGAGAGTGACAAGAGAAAAGGATGGATGGTTAAAAATAAAAGATGGAAAGATGATAGCAAAGATGGATAGAGGGGCTGAATGAGCTGAGGAAAATAGGAAGGGAGCGATGAAATAATGGACAGGAGTGAAGTGCTCAAAGCATGTGGGAAGGAATAAAGTCACTGATGGATGGAAGAAGACAAAAGGATGGATGGGTGGCATAGAGATGTTGAAGGAGGAGGATGTGTTGATGGGATGGACAAGTGGTAGACGGGTTGAGTGAGGTATATAAGGGAAGTGAAGACAGGAATAGGTGGAAGGTTCAGCACCCATGGAAGGGTAGACTAAAGAAAAGGAATTTCACAGTCTGCTGACAGTGGGGACAGACCAATATGTGAAATGAAACATGGCTAACTTCAACTAACTTTAAACATCTTCAATGGGTCAAACAGTTTGACTCAAATTTATAATTTATCTATTTCTTGGTTTATGAACTGCAAAATAATAATGCATAGATTAGCTCTTATCTTTGAGTTTAGTGCTAATTTGCACATGTCAGCATGTTAAACTGTGATACTAAACATGGCAAACTATAAACATCAGTATGTAACGTAATGTACACGTAATGTAATACATTAAGCTCTGTGTTAAGCATTAAAATACTGCTGTACTTTAGTGATGGCTCAAAGACTTGTTAGCATTGCATTAAACTCATAGGCCTCATATGTTAGTGTCTAGATTTTCTGGATAATGATGTTTTTCTTCAACCAAATGAGTTGGTGCCTCCAGGGAGAGCGTCTCGATGCTATGTAAATCTGGAATTTGCCTTGTTCATTCATTGAATTTTGGTTTCCGGATTTTATTAATTCAATTTGAGCATTTTTATTTGTCTTGACTTGAAATTTAAGTTTCAAATTTGGCTAACTCAGTTAAAACTATTTAAATATATTAACTGTTAAATTTATTACATTAAAAATAAGAAACTTGAATTTTCTATTAGAACCCTAAAAGACATAACCAAGCTTAAATAAACCCTTTAAATCAAGTTTTTGACCCTGCACTTGAAAATTACTGGAATATTACAAAGAAGGTCATCACACATCAGTTAATAAAACAGTTGTTTTTTCAAAGTAAAGGATGTCAGTTCTATAAATTCAGTGCTATATTCTGTTAAGTTTTCAGTAGGCCATTGATTAAACTTATAGATGGTTGCTCTTAATGGTTTAAATAGCAAATAAACAGCATTTGTTTGCTTTAGTATTGCAGATATTAGGACCATAATCTTAATGCTAATATATAAACTGGGAGGGTGATTATTACAATTGGTGAAGCTGACGCCAACAGTATAAAAATTTTTAAAAATATATATATAAATACATATATATTTATGTTTGCTTGCAGTTTTCGAATGTAATTCAATTTGAAATATGATGAATAGGTTTGGCATTATTGTTGCCTGAAATTTTTTATACACTGACCTACCTTTTCATGGGCACCAAAATGGTGTAAGAGTATTAACAGATGCAAAGAGAAAATGATGTCTAGAAGCAGAAGGAAAGAGAGAGTGACATCTAGATGGAGGGAATGTTGAGAGGCTTAATGCACCCTGAATGCTATGGGACATTACAAATGCGTGTGCCTCGCTCCAAATCACACCTCTTGGGACCATGGGACCGTTGCACCACTGTAAGACCCCATGGCTCATTGAAAAGGGTCAGAGGCGAGGCGCTCTGCTCCATTTAGCAGACTACTCATGATAGATGAATGGAGGTAGGGAGGGATGGAGCGAAGGAGCAGTGTCCTGCTGAATACATAGGGAACTGGGTGCCACCAGGGACCTCCTCTTTATGGTGGTAATGTGTGGTAATGGGTGGTAATGGGAACAGATACAGGTGGAGTCAAAGGTGGATGCAGTGTTTTAGGTCAGCATTTCCATATGCTGTTTGGCTCAGTGTTGATGTAGTGCTTTTAGGAAGCTTTCTGTCAAGGCAAATGATTAAAAAAATTCAGACATGTTTTTCGTAAATGTTATTAAAATATTTTAATTAGGAAAAAAAAGGGTCATTCTTCTTTTCTCTTTTAATAATTCTCTTTTAAATCGTCTCTTCAGAAGTACATCAGCAAATAATATTTGGGGTAACAATATTAGTCAAAAAAAGTTTTTTGCTGAATGTGAAAAATGATATAATGCTATTAATACAGGTTACTGTCAATCACATAAATGT
Organism: Acanthurus lineatus; assembly: GCA_029814665.1. NCBI lineage: Eukaryota > Metazoa > Chordata > Actinopteri > Acanthuriformes > Acanthuridae > Acanthurus > Acanthurus lineatus. The sequence goes on from JAPZDV010000007.1 coordinate 23,060,746, forward strand.
AAAATTGTGCAGGACCACATGCATGCCTGTTTTTTACAGAGAAAATAACCTAGGCAAGGAAAATTTTAACGCTGATATGCTCTTCAGGATGTCAAACAAGGTCAGCCCCCCCATGGGCCAAAACCCCCACAGACCATAGTTGTACCAGCTATTGTGAGTACCACGTGGAATGGAATGGAATCCCAGATACTGGAAACAACAAAAGGGAAAGTTCACCTTTTTAAGACTGGCAGAAAGCAAGAAAGCAAGCCATCTTAAAAAGCAGAGGTGTGGGGAATCACCTGCAATGTTTCGCTTCATACAACCGTGATCTTGTTCGTATTTGTACTCAAAAAAATTATTCCTGGCCACAATAAACATGAAGCATTATTTTCATGCAAACAGTAACTGAAATGTATAAAACTAAAAGTTTATTTGATCAGAATAATTAAACAGTCTGATCTAAGTATAGATGTATATAGGACCCTAACATTAAACTTGCCTAAAAAATTACATGGAAAAACTTGTCATCATGTCATTAAAATACTTAAAGTCAATGTTTTTGCTACAATTTTTTTTTGAGTGTGTCAGGGGATGAACTGGTTCAGAGAGTGCTGAGACCTAACATATGTAAGGTATACATTAGAATCCTTGTTTCCTGACAGGACAGACATGAACAGCCCTCCCTCTATTTGAGGAATGGACGCGGGAGGTTAGCCATGATGTGCTGTGACCCTGGTGTCAACCCAACCTGATGAGGTTGTAACTCTGTTCCAGCCATATGATTGGCTTGGCATGGCGCTATTCTCATTTTCAGTGGCTCTTTGTGCTGTTTGACAAAACATGGATGGAATGAGTTCTATCAACATTGTATCAACCATGTTTTATATTTATATCAAGGAAAAGTTTTTGCAACAATTATCATTATTGTTTTATTGCCCAACCCTAATAGAGGCATCTGAGGGTCCTGCTCATGCTGTATTATACATAATAAATAGTTTAATCATGCTGAGTCTTATGTCCTCTATACAAGTTAGCTAGCTAGCATTAGTAGAAGCCAACCACATCCACCAAATCCTGTTGCTACCTGATCCGATTCCAGGGTTGGCATGTACCTGGTGACATCCAGGAAGTTTTACACATCGTCATAAAATTTTACCCTTTAAATTGTTCCAAAAAAAGGGGTTGCTTTGCTGTCTTTAGCTGTCACACTGTTAATGACAGTTTTTGTTTTATCGTTGCTCTTGCACTTTAGTAATAATTTGATCTTGAAATGCTCAAAAAAGTGTGAATGAATTTCAACCAAATTATGCAAACTGCAAATATTCTATTTCCTCTCTTGAAGAAAAAGCTCCTGAGAGCCATTCTGGTGCACTTCGGCAGACACCTGTGGTTGAATCACACAGTACAGAGCGTAGGAGTCTGCCGGCAGCAGCACAAGTGCTAATGCTTGGACTACTGCAGCTGTGCACACCTGTAAGTCAGATAAGCTAGATAAAAGTGAAAATAACTGCAGAAAATGTTACCAGAAAACCTGACAGCATTACACTTGTCAGGTTCAACTTTCTAACAGAAAATATATAATTTTTAAACCTTATTATATTTTCACATCTCACTTAGGAGTAAAAGGAACCGTTAAGCTAATCAGATATAGTGATTTAATTAATATTGTGATTTATACATCGACATCGACTCATATTTAAAAATATCTGGTAGAATGTACACAGCAGCAACAAGACAGTGACAATAGTATGGTTGACATCTTCACATTGAATGTTTGCCAATTATCCAGGTTGTCATGGTGAAGACCGTAAAAACATGTGGACACAACAGCCTCCTGTTTTCCCATTGCTTGGCCAGCAAGAGTCCCATTTCATTTTCCTGTGACTAGACATTGTCAAGCAGCAGTGATGAGTTGGGATAATGTTTTGTGTCTTAGCTTTTTCCCTCTCCCACAGGCTGGTCTCTATCGGTGGTCACAAGCTGACATGGGCAGTGACTGTGTCTGAAAAATATGCTGCTCTAAATCCAAACCCCATACTTTTTGTTTCAGATATTGGCAGGTCATGTGCCAATATCTGAAATGTGCATCTGCATGTGCTGCCTTTGCCATGACACCCATAATGCAGTCCCCATTTTCTACTGATCATTGCAATTTTGATTCAGAAACTCTTGTTCAGATATTTTTTTTAAGAATAGTTGCAATGTTTTTCTATTTGGTCATTTTTGGAGCTACTAGTTTAATGTCACATAAATAAAAGTTTATGTGAGTCTAAATGTCATTTATTATAATATATATCTTATATACACTGATTAGCCATAATGTTATGACCGCTGATGGACGAAGTAAATAGCACTGATTATCTCCTTACAATGGCACCTGGCAGTGAGTGGGATATATTGGGTAGCACGTGAAAATTTCATTCTTGAAGTTATAGTGTTAGAGGCAGAAAAAATGGGAAAGTATGAAGATTTGAGTGACTTTGACAAGGACCAAATTGTGATGGCTAGAAAACTTGGTTGGAACATCTCCAAAGTTGCAGCTCTTGTATAATTTTTCCCAGTTTGCAATGGTCAGGACATGCAAAAAGTTGTCCAAGGGAGGAAAACCAGTGAACCGGTGACTGGGTCATAGGCTGCCATGGTTCACTGAAGGGAGCGAAGGCTGGCCTGTGTTTTCTGAAGAGATGGAAGAGCTATTGCAGTTCAAATTGCTGAAAAAGTCCATAACGGTTACGATTGAAAGGTGTCAGAACACACAGTGCAGTCAGGGTGCCCAAGTTGACCTCTGTGTCAGCACTAGAACTGGACCATAAGGCAATGGAGGAAGGTGGCGTGGTCAGATGAATCTTGTTTTCTTTTACAATTTCATTTTTCATTTGGATTGCCAGGGTCTGTGTTGCTCACCAGGGGGAGACATGGCACAAGGATGCACCATGGGGCAAGAAGGCAAGCTGGCGGAGGCAGTGTGATGCTTTGGGCAATGTTCTGCTTGGAAACCTTGGATCCAACCATTTGTGTGGATGTTGCTTTAATGTGCTCTGCCACACTGCAAAAATAGTTCAAGAATGGTCTGAGGAACACAACAATGAGTCTGAGGTGTTTACTTGGCCCCCAATTTCTCCAGATCTCAATTCAATTGAGTATCTGTGGGATGTGCTGGAAAAAGAAGTCTAATCCAATGAGGCCCCATGGAGCAACTTACAAGACTTAAAGGATCTGGTTCTGATTGCTTGGTGCTTGATACCACAGTATACCTTCAGAGGTTTGGTGGTGTCCATGCCTCAATGGGTCAGGACTGTCTTGGTAGCAAAAGGGTGAGCTACTCAATATTAGGCAAGTGGTCATAATGTTGTGGCTGATTGGTGTGTCATTCACTGTTGAAAACCTCAGTAGTGGCAAACAGTACAACTGATTGACAGAATCTCATTTGACAGTCTAAGAATTTCTTTTCCAAACAGTCTTTTCTAAGGTTAGGACCCGCAGGGTCATATAATACAGAAATATTGGGATATTTATGTTAAAATTTAGTTTCTACAGAGTTTGAATGTCATTTTTGCTAAGTCAATTAAAACTTCATTTTATCTGTCAATTTGAATGAGAAAGCAAGATAGTAGTCCTAGTCTGCATAACCACCAAATTAAGTTCAGACATGGCACAAACACAAAATAACTCAATGAAACACTGCTATGAAGGGAAAGCTTGGCTCTCAGCCCAGATTTTGGCTATATCCAATTTGTTGTTTCTCAGCCAGGTCTTGGGGCTTCTCCAATATTGCTAAAATATCTATTTTAATGGGCTTTTTTCTGGTCCAAAATACATGATCCAGTGGCATGAGTAATCAGATAAATGGAAGCCATCTTGGAGGAAAGCAGACAACATGGCTGACTGGATCAAACTCCCATCATCTGTGTACCATGACGCTTATCTCTGCTAGCCTTGTCACAAGATAGCATTGCTAATTTTTTGAGCCAATGATGAAGTCACACAGTGACTCTTACTTTTCTTTTCTCAAGGAACCCTACTTCAAAATCTCATAAACATGAAATATGTCATCATGCAGGTAGAGCTGACAAAATGTAGCGCTTGAGCTCAACATGTAAGTACAAGTAACGGTGATGCTACAGCACAGACAAGTGTTGTGTAGATTCCATGGCTAAATGACTTAAAATAAGGAGAAATGTGCGTGCCTGGGCTTGTGAAAGAGTTCAGGAGTGTGTGTGCATGTGTTTTGTGTGGCTCAGAAAGAGGGAGGTATGGAGAGAGAGTGATGGAGAAAGGAAAAGAGAGAGGCTGTGTGGGAGGAGGCAGCTCGCTCCTGGGAGAGACTGGGAGGGCGAAGGGTCATTATTGACTGAATGAATTTTTAAAGAGGGCCCTCGTCAGGGCTGGGAGGGGCAGTGTGTGTCTGTGTGTGAGGGACTGTATGTATGTAAAGTCATACTGGATACCATTCCACAGCATAGCATTTCTCTCCTCTTCTTCATTTATCTATTTTCATTGTGCTAATGTACATAAATGCCCACAACACACCCCCACAAACCCCATGACCCATTTAGACGATTCCTGCTTCTTCATATAGGCTCCATGGCTTATCTGCACACCAGGAGAGTCATATTGATTGCCCTTTCACACCCTTTAACAATCAATGGCAGACCTGGTTTTAGGAGGAGAGCCTCTGGGAGGGAAGAGGGAGGGTTTGAAGGGAATAAGCAAAGGAGAGGTGAATTGTGTTTGAGGAAAACATTGAGTCCTTGTTTTTTCTATGGGAGGTGGTAAAGGGACGAGGGACA
>JAPZDV010000007.1:23065752-23120611 GCA_029814665.1 Acanthurus lineatus
CCCAACCCACACCCCACTCACCCACCCCCACCCACCCTCGCAGCATCTACACTCACACCATTTCTGTCGCTACACACACTCCAGAGAGCAGCCACACTCATTAGTGCCAGCGAGACTCGCTGTTGGATGAAGCTGAAACACCAGCACAAAGCAGCCCCCCCCCACCTCTCTTTCTTTCATTCTCTCCTGGCGTCCCTCGTTCCCTTGCTTGCTCAGTCTCCTCCTCTCATCTGTCTCTGCACTCTTTCCATTGCCGTCTTCACTCCATTCTTCTCAGCCAATTTGGCCATTGTTGTTTTCCCTTTCCTCTCTTTATTCCTTTTGTGATGGCTTCCCTAATTTCTTCTTTGTCATTTATACGCAATGCTCAGCTCTCATCTGTACATCCTTCATTTTTCTTTCTGTCTCCCTTACGTGTCAATCCATCCATTCATCCTCCCCACCTTTCAACCACCCTTGTTTCCTTTCCTCTCCTCTGCTTCCTCACCCATCATTTGATTCCCTGCACAATCCCTCCCTCCAATCCTTGCTCCGTGGTGGAGGGGTGATTTGGAGGATTAGGCCGGTGGCAGGGTTGTTGCTGTGTCAGTCTACAGGCAGGGATCTGGACCAGAGCTCAGTCCAAATCCCTTCCTCCACGCCTGCCTGCCTGGCCATCGAATTAGCAGCTTCCCCTCTCTTCCATCTTTCATCTCCCTCATCCTTTTCTTTTTCAGTGCCTGTCGTTTTCTCCTCCTGTATGTTCTCTGTCGACATGTATGACTGTGTGGCACTTCCTGGTGTCCCTGGCTCATTCTAGTGCCACTTTTGTATATCTTTTTGACATTATTTATGACTGCTTTATCCTGCTTTCTCAGACAAAAAACTACTTTTTTTATTGAAGGTGCACTTTTATTCCTTCACCAGGAAACATGATCACATCACGCCAGTGTTTTTTTTTTTTACATCAACTGCTGCTGTGTTTTTTTCATTGGACTGATTTTAAGGCACAGGTCTGGTCTTACACTGCATCACTAACCTTTTAACATCAAACAACAACAACAAAACACAACCTTAAAATTGTAGAAAAGGTCATTTGAATCCATTTGAGAGTCTAGCTTTAAATCAAATTATACTTCCAAATTAAGCCATAAGAGCTCATAGCCTTTGCAGCAAAACAATGGAAATCTATGTGAGTTCAATTCAAGTTCTCCTCCCCAAAAACCTTTAGCTAAAGTGGTGATAGCCCTCTTTGTATGCCAAGAAAACATCTACTTTAAAAAATCCTTAGCTGGCTTAAAATGTCACTCTTCCTCATGACCCAATCCTTCTTAAAATATCACAGGGGCAAATGCTCTTTTTTAATTGCACCTCTAGGCAAGTATACAGTCAATCCCCTTAGATAAGTGAGTTCTTCTTAGCAGCCTTAAACAAGCTAATGGAAGCAGGTTAGCTGCGGTTTAGTGAGGTTTTTCAACATGCAGTAGGTCAGAAAATAGGGATGTTTTGCAGGCATCTTATGGCTACTTCTTTTTTAAAAACAGGTTATTTAGACTTGAATTTTCACTGACAAAATCAGCTAAGACGAAGCTACAAATTTGGCCATCATTTCTGTCCTTTGCAGTAGTGTTTTACAACTGAGCTCTCATACATGACACACAAGTGTTTGGATGATCACACAGGTTGTGCAGCAGTTTCACCAAATTTAAATGTACCTGATGATATCTTATGTACACTTTATGAAAGAGTTACTCAAAATATGCTGCCCCAAGCCTTCTATTTTCAAGTCCCCATCAGGAGCAGGTGTTTATTATCAAAGTTCAGTGAAAATTGGAAATAAAATCCTAAAAAAGACCAATTAATATGTATTTCCATCCATGACAGTTGTTGAAAGTGGCTGGTTGGTTGAATGACATTAACTGTTGGTGGCTCTCTCCAGGTGGTATCATCAAACCATTGCAGAACAAGAGGACACAAGTAGATGACATTATTAAAAGAGCACCAGTCCAACCTTAAATGCTTGAAAACATTGTGCTAAGTATGGTAGAAAAATGACATTTCTGTTTGTTGGGCTGTTGTAGTGGTGTTACAGTTGGCTCATGGTTCTGGAAAGATCTCGTGTTTTCATCTGATGCTATGTTTTGTCTCCTCAGTGAATTGATGTTTAAGTCACATGTTTCATGAGTGCATGGTTTTTGCCCATATCTGTGTTTTTATGCACAAATTGAAAAAACCTATAAAACAGGTGGATGGGAATGCACTTTATATGTGCCAACTGATGTCACAGTTAGGATGATGGTGTCAGAGGTCTACACTCCTATGGTGTCAAATTACGTTATTTCACAATTCTTTTATTTGACAAGAAAGTCCTACTGTGATCAGGCAGTGTCATAAAGAGTGCTGCAGAATGAACACAGAGCACAGGCAAAGAAAAATACACAAAAGTTCACCACAGCATACAGTTCATACAGGAAACAGTGGTGTGTGTGTGTGTGTGTGTGTGTGTGTGTGTGTGTGTGTATGTTATTTGGAGGTACTACACCTACAATGCTTACAGTTATTACATGGCACTGAAACAATATTATGCTGTTCAACTTTGTATATCTTTTCACTTCACTTCATTTTAAAAGGGAAATATTGTACTTTTCACTCCACTACCTTTATCTCACTTACTATTTCTCAGATGAATATTTTACACAGAAAAACCTTTTAAACAAAACGTTTTCAAGAAATAATCACCCAACAGTTCAAAATGGAAGACTGTTATATGTTATACAATACTGTCACTAATGCTGGAATATTTTTTCAAGCTGGTAAAATGAGTTTTATTCAAGTAAAGATCGGAATGCTTCCATCGCTGCCTTTAAGACAGCAGTTATTGACAATACAGAATACAACCACACAGAAAGAACTGAACAAAAAGTTATTTCTGACTAATGTGTCTTATTGTCTGGCTGTTTGTGTTTCCTGCCTCATTTAACTTTTTGTCACTCTTTTAATATTTCTGCAAATACTTAAGTGTGCACAGCGTTGTCACACATAATAAAGACAATGATCTGACCTAAGAAATAAGGTAAAATCAGTGGTGTCTTTTACTTTGCACTAACAAGTGTGCATGTACAGACTCTGGTCAGTTGACATCTATTGTCAGTGATTTTGCTGCTGTATGATTGAGCTGAGTGTCTGACTGTGGCCCAGCAGTGGAGATAGTTACACAGTCATTTCATGGTGCTCTGTTACTGTCTCTGCCTCTCTGTGCGTAGCAGCTTCATTGGGCCGGGCCCTGGGGAGGGGAGCAGGTTACACTGATGCTGTCTGAAGGACACTGGGACATTGTGGAAAAGTGTGTGTGTGTGTGTGTGTGTGTGTCTGTCTGTCTGTGTGCATGTGTATAAGAGAGTGAGAGAGTGAAGGAGACACAGAGAGAGAATTAATTGTAATAGTTGCTTTCTCTTTGCACCCCTGTGTGTGTGTTTATGGGTGACCCCGGTCCTGTGTAACTGTGCAGATACGCAGAACTGAACAGACATGACAATAGTTTTAGATTGAGAGTGACAATGGGCGAGTGGAGAGTCCACAGCTTTGAAGTCACTAGCACAGCAGAATAGTGGGATTGATACAATACAGTGGTAGTCACAATAGATAGAGCAAGGCCAGCACCGCAGCACAAAGAGACAAGTCTCGACAAGAATGTTAAACAGGTGTGGGCTCGCATACACAGCACCATGTGTGCTGGAGTTCTATTTCTGATCATTTTTTTAATGACACACATCCTTTGTGTGGCAGTGCACTACAAAGTGACAGAGGAGAGAGGAAAAATGGGATGGCATATTGCACACTATAGGTCACGCTTTATTCTAACATTCAGAGGAAGTCTTTTTTTACCAAGTGTTAATGAAATTTGAACCAAGTTATTATTAAATATCCCAGACACAGATTTAACCAGGAATTACATTTCATTTCATTCCAGAAACAGTGACACTTCCACAACACATCCACTGTAGTGTGACATGCCTGACCTGAGAGCAGTTGAGAGGCTCAACCTACTTGAAAATTTCACCATGTTGAGAGCAGAGTAAGAGGAGTAATTTTGCTCAATGTGGTTTATTGTTCTCTTTTGACACTCATTCAAAAAATGCTGCATGGTAACTGTGTGGTTCTATTAGATTCAAGGAGTGTTTTTTGATTGTGTATCAATGTGCAATGTTTTTCATTTTTCTTAATTCTTTACCATTGACAGAAAAAAAATTGGCCCAGTGTCACTATTCTCAGATTTGGTTCTCAAAAATTCTGATTAGTAGCGGGGATTCTGCTGGGAGAAATAATTCCTCCAACAAACACATACATGAACAATAAATATTAATGAAGACAACCATGCAAAAAACCTCAGCATTCACAATCAGAAGGCTGGAGTTGTGGAGGGAGCTGTGGCACTGAACTACGTCAGCTGCAGGTGGTGTTGGTTGCAGCGGTGACAGCAGTGTTGCGGTGGGGAGTTTTAGCAGCACTATTAGCTGGTGAACCAGGAGGATAATAAACAGAATTTTGTGATTGAACTTGTTCATCTTTTTAGTGACACATCAAAGTAGTCATAGTCAAAATGTTTTTCAAGTGTTTTTCTTCTTTTTGGTGCATATTGCTGAATAGACCAAGATGCTAGACTGGGTGTCCGAGCTTTTATTTCCACACAGGCACAGTTCCAGGGACCAACTTTTGTTAGAAGCAACCAACAAAACCTTATATAATTTTAAAACTCATTTAACTTTAAAATCCAAGGGCTGTTTTCATGGCAAGAATTTGACTTTTCATTCACACAACAATGTCATTTTAAGGCCCTGAAAATGCTAATTTTTCAACCAGGTTAAAGTGTAATTTTTGAAAATTGTCATCTTTACTTTGTACCTGCCAATATGCAATTTTTGTGAAAAGTACTGTGGGCACAGCTATTACATTTTCAGCTTAATAGTATACAGGAATAGAAACACAAGAAAAACTGCAGACTATCTACCTCTGATTGTGCTGCAGATTCTGCAGAGTCCATTAAAGCTCCTTTACCAAAAGTTCATCAAGACAAAAAAAAATTTTTTAAGCATACATTCGCCGTAATTTCTATGTTTGTTTATTCTCACCAATCTGTTTGTAAGCGTTTGGTGTTACTTTGTGTTGTTGACTTGTAGTTGAAGCTACTCTCTACAATTGGAAAAAATTACAGTGAACTTTAAAAAATGATATTCTGGTTTCAATGGCTCACAAATTAAATATCTTGCTTGATTTTATCTTTGAGTCAACTACTATCTAATAGACTCATTATTCTACTATATTGTAATTTGTTTTTTCTTTTTAATTTTTTACTGTGTTACTATTATGGTATTATTGTAATATATCATTCCATGACAACAGTGTGATACATAGCAATTCTTTTTGTTTAAATTTCATTGTACAGATAAGAATGTAAGCAAAGATCTGGTAGTCTGTGTGTAAAACCTTGTTTCTTTAAAGCCTAGGCACTGACCGGTGCTAAAATATGTATTAACATAAAATTGGGGGGCACGTGCAATATCCCAAGACCCCGACAGAAAGTCAGCCATTTTGCATTAATAGCAAAAAAAAAAAAGGCATGACCAGCCTTCTTCTTCAACAAACTCCTGGTCTGGTTAATAAGAAAAAACGATGAGAGTTGAAGAATCACCCATATGTGTCAGAGGCCACGGCATCGTAGCCCAAACAGGGGTTTGTTAAAGGGCATAGGGAATGTGAGCCTGGCATTTACTCACACAGCCAGCTGCCTCACAAGATATACAGGAGGAGTCCGTAGATCAGAGACGGAGAGCGAGCACAGAGCAGCGTCAAATACACTTTAAAGATGATGTTGACTTTTCTCACACCACGGATGCCTGTGGAGTGAGAGAGAGAGCGAGAGCACACACACATGCACAGGCCTGCACATGGTCAAATTCATGCATACAGATTCAGACATGACTTGCATACAAAGCAGGTGTAAACACATGCACACATATGCACAGATGCCCACTGGCAAAGGTTCACCACACAGTCACCCATAGGCATTACGAACACAGATACATGATGGGAGAGTAAGCTGGTAAAAAGGGACAGACGCACACACAGTCCTCTCACGTGCATGCCAACAGTTGTTTGATCAGAGCTGTTTCAGAGCTTGCCAGCGATACTGTGCTCTACGCACATTTGTGCCTGAGCAGAAAGCCCAAAGACGAACACAGGAACGTCTCAAAGCCCACAGGCTGGAAGAAAAAGACTGCTGACAGTGACAGAAAAACACCCAGATGGTAGCTTCAGTCTACCATGGGATCACATGTACAGAATTAGATCTGGAAGTTGCTGGCAGTAACAAGAAATGATGTTACCATTGACGATAACAAGACATGTGCATGAATGTGTGTTGTATTCTTTAATGAATGACTATTAGTACATGCACTATATGTGTCCTTATATGTGTGTATATATCACATCAGTTTAAATCACAAAGTTGGCTGCAACCTAGCAGACTGTGTCATCACCATAGATTTAGGACATGGATCAACAGGATATGCTGTAGTTGTTATTTTTCCCAAATGTGAAGTCAGATTTCTAAGTTTTCCTGTGTGGCTGTCTGGCTTTGTGGTAGTAGACAGCCAGAGAGTTGAGTCATGTTCACACATTCCAAATACTTTAATTTTTTAAACAAAAAAGAAAAAAAAGTAAACCACACCAAGCTCATACAAGATTAACCAAAGCTTTGAAATTGAACTGATTCAAACCGCTGAAAGTATTTGCAGCCCGTTAATGGCACACAAAAGCAATGTAAGCTTGGTGATGTTTCCATGATAATGAGAGTCATAGCTGACTTCTTCCTGGCACACAGGCTGTTTCTTATTTTTAGATGATGACACAACATCAAAACATGAAAAGCTGGAAGACGTCATGGCAAACATCTTAAAGAGTCATAAAAACAAGGCAACTGGACTTAAGTTGAGTTTTTGGGAAGACGTTTCGCTTCTCGGATGACTCTTTAAGATAATCATGACCTGGATGACTGAGAATCTACACAGACATGTCATGGCAAACATTTTTCCTGTTTACACACATATAACATGCAACAGACCAAATACTCATGTGGAGTCATTTTTATGATAACTTGATGAAAATAGGTTCAATATCCACTTTCCTTCCAGGTCTGTTTTGGTCTCCAAAACTCCTGAAAATAATCATATATCTCTTCAGCTTATAAATGCTCCATTATGTTTGCCAGATACCAACTTTATCTGTCTGCGGTTTGGTGCTCGGCAGGTAGTGCGCAGTGAGTTTTTGAGATCTTTTCTGAAAACAGCTGCCTTCTGTTGGAAACAAGCTTTGCAAGAGACTAAAACCAGCCAACTATGCAAGCAGTTTATATGACATTCATGCTTATTGTTAAGTGGTAACCTCCAGTGGCAACAGTCAAAATTATATTGGGAGCATAAGAGGAGCTGAGGTGACACAGTACAAAAGCAGCCAAGTCTGTGTAGGGACAAAGGCTGGCATGGATGAGGGGCAAAAACATGGATGTATTAATGAAAATGTGCACTAGACTGCTTGGAGCTGAACGGGCTATCTTTCATTTAAGCCATCAGCTTACTTGAATGGTGATTAAAACGATTTAATCTCACAGTTCTTTTAGACATTACAAATGTTTTCAGACCAAATGAATCAGATTATAATTATGATGGTCATTTGGTGGGGTTGTGAATTTTGAAAAATATAGCCACTGTTAATATCCACTGTCATAAGCTTACAGGAAAAGTCTTTTTAGCCCCAGTGCATTATGGGACATGTAATTATATTTTTTTGGCAACTTTATAAGATTGGCTTAAAGGGCTGGTGCACTTCATGGTGCCTATGACAAACACAGGGCTTTAATCAAGGAGACCTTTTGTAAAGGTCCTGTATAAAAAATTATAGCACCAATAACCATTTAAGTACCAATTGAGAGCTGAACATTATAAACTCTACACTTGATACTGCAAACTGTTAAATAATATTATATAAAAAATTTGAGGTAGATTTTTGGTGCTAGAATGCTACTTATGTACCTTCAAACATATGTTTTTAAAAGACATGAGTAATGTACTTAACTAACATCATGTTCATCTCGTAACCAAACTTTTGTATGCAACTTAATTTAAGGCAATTATTTTGCTTACATCCAAACCATGATTTTTCCTGAGCATAACTAAGTAGTTTGGGTTTGTAATGTATGTAAACTGTGACTTTTACACAGTGTTAACAACGTAACAGTGACAGTCAATCACCTTTATTGTCAGTACTTTCAAAAAGTTTTATGTTTTGTCTCGAAGTCATTATTAAATGACCTGCTCTGTTCCAAATGTATGTGACTAAATCAGTCAAACTAAGGTTTAAATCCTAAACAATGACCTCAGAGATATACTTTGTGACATTAAGGGCAACTGTATCGGTGTGTGATATTTCTCTCTGAGATTCAGACTCCAAGTGTCTCTATTTAGATCATAGATAATTATTTCATCCATTGTTAATGTACATACATTGATTAGAGAAGCTTCTAAGATCTGGACATTTTCTTTTGCCCTGATGATTCAACCATGAGGATTTCATACCACTCCAAGTCTTAGTCTATTCTTATTCTTGAGCATTTTCTGGCTTGGTGAGCATACAGTCGATATAGGATTTGTTACTGAAGTCTCAAGCTTTAAAAAATGCTGCCATGCTGGTACCTGATGATGTTTTCTTGTGAGAACTTTAAAAAATGCAAGATTGTTTTGTGCAAAGTACTTATTTTACACAGCACATCATAAAATCACTAAGTGCTCACTATCACAATACATTATTTATACACTATTTTCCATCATTGAGGGATTGCTTTTGACCCCAAAGGGATAGCAAAACAGACAAACAGTGGAAGTGATTCGTGCAAATCACTTTATTATTTCATAACACACTGTACAATGCACAAGCTGTATAATATATTAACTTGTAAACTAAGGGAAAAGATATATTTAATACTTTTATTTGATGCTCAATGTATTTTCTGTTTTGTTTTGTACACACCTCTTTTGTCAGTCTTAATTTTTTTCTCAATATCAATTTAGATTATAAGAAGGTGTTTAAATTGAGGCGTTTTATCAGCAGCTCCAGCAGATACAGGACTGTGATGTAATAAATGGAACAGGCCTTGTGTTGTATTCTCGCAAGATGAATTGACATTGTCATTTTGACCATGTGTGGTTCTCCAGCCCGGGCCTTCCCTTGTGATCTATGGGCTCGTGCTATCACTTATCTCTCCCCTCAGATCACAGACATGGAGGGAAATAATCCCTGGTGGTTGTGTTGAAACTCCAAGAAGCACGGAACTCCTACAGATGCACACACACTTGGACACACATGGGCACTCTCTCTCTCTATCTCTCTCTCTCTCTATCTCTCTTTCTCTCATACACACACGTGTGCGCACACATATTTATAGGCACACACACACACACACACACACACACACACACACACCCAGACTGATGGGATAGATGCACATATAAAATGATAGCAGTCAGATTGACAGACAGTTGCATGTGTCAGACACAGATGTTCACATGTATTTCAGGCACGTTCAGAACAGATGTGTGGGCTGTTTATGTGCTACTTAAAGAAAAAAACACACATAACACCAACACCGAACATATATAAATTTTAACCATGCATACATTTTATCGTCTCCCCCTCACACACACACACACGCACACGCACACACACACACACACACACACACATGCATGCATATTTAGGCACATGTTTTTGGATGGATAGAAAGTAACACGCATATACAGAAAAGAAACCTGTTAACATGTTGTTAAAGACTGATACACTTGCACACCATAAACAGGAGGCCATGCCTGATAACAGGGCGTTTCTGTCCATTGATCTTGAAAAGACCATTGCATTCAGCATACAAATCCTTTTGTACTAATGGTAAAGGTCGTTAAAGGACAACACTGATAGGTTTTTATTTAAAGGGAAGGTAAGTATCCAGATTCACTCAAATTACATGTTTAAATGGCCTGTTCACAGGGATTTTTGAAAGAGTTTTTTTTTCCTCTGGAGAGATTTGTTTGTTGAAATATTTTGGCTGCATTGACTCATTCTGCATATATGGTTTGCAGTTGTGCTGAGCTGCATGTTGGTAAAGAAAACTGTGTGAAGTTTAAAAAAATGACTCAGTAAAGGAAAATCTGAGTAACAAACTGCAAACATCTGCAAAAAACACTGACAACCAATAGCATTGCAATATGTTTCATTACTATCCGTGACATGGAATTTTTAAAAATGTTACAATATGCTTTATTGACTTTATTTTCTTAAACTAAAGTGATTCCAGTAGTGCAATAAAAAACATATATGTACATAATACTAAACATACAGTACATGTATAGATGATGTGGATACAGAAGAACAGGAGTGCTAGTCAATCATTTATCTGCATTTGGCTTCAAGTTCTCTTTCACAAGGTCATCACTACATCCTAAAGAACCATATGATCTGGTAGAGGATGGTTATGAAGTCTAATTAGGAGAATATTTCCTTGCTGTGGTGAAAGAAAAGTAAGTAACTTGGGAGGAAAAGTGACTACTTTTTTTTATATTTTTTGATGTAGCCAAATGCAAATAGCAAACTAATTGTAGTCATTTTATGAAAGCTAAAATTGTTTTTTTTTTTTTAAAAAAAAAAAAAAAAAGGTAAGTAAAAGAATCCAAAATGCATTTTAAATACACTGTTTTAATGGTGATTGGAGCAAGACAAATCTAGTGAAACTTACAAAGACAGAAGAGCAGGAGAAATACTTCAGCACCATGGACAGAGTCACTGATGGCTTCTTAAACAGTGACCTGCTGGCGGCCCATTTCAGCACCATGGTCAGCGCCATGGATTTTACAAATAATTTGGCCAAGTCTCAGTCAGATAAAGAATAATACAGTAAAGCCTAAATTAACTGGGCAGGTAACCAAGGATATAATAAACTAAATAAATACACAGTTTGTCCCATTAACTCTTGATTATACCTTGATTGAAAAAACACTCTCTGGACCATTTTTTATAACTTAATTGTTTCAGAAAACAGCAAGGTAAACAACAGCAAGCTGCAAGCTTTTAAAAATCCTGCCAACCAAAAACAACTCAGATTGGTGGGGGCCCTAATAAAGGAAAAGATTCATCAACAATACTAACAGACCCATGCTGTTCCTGGTGGAGCTGTTTACTGTATAAAACAATAAGAACTGGAAGTGTTGGGTGCTCACCTCTGCAAAAAATATGACTGCAGTTTAAATTGCACTTTTTTCATTAATTTTTTTCATTATTAAGACAATTAAGACACAGTAGCAAACAATGCTCAAAACATTCAACTAGGCAACAAAAACACATTCTCGGTCTGGGAGATCATGGCCAAGACTATGCTTTTGCAGCCTAGGCCTTTGGCAACCACACAACCCCAACCCTCCTTCACCCAAAAAATACCAAAATACCAAGCGTTCATTGTTTTTTTCCAGAAGTAAAGACACAAAAACTAAAAGTAATCTTCCAACCTTGTTATGAGCAGTCTAATGCAGGAACTCTGTATTTTTTTAGGACTTAACGTGACATACTGTATCAGGGTATCAGATGGAAGTGTGTATCTACTTAATACATGGACAAGAGACCTGTGCTTATGACAGCATGGGCTGCAGACAATAATGCTCTTCCTCTCAGCTGTGCTTTAACATTAGCTATCCTTTTAGCTCTGTTAGCTTGCTTCTTGTGCATTGGTAGATTAGAAGATCCTATCGCATGGCGATGAGTACACAGCATCTGAACAGACCACCGCAGCAGACAACATAACAAAAATGCATTGGGCTTACGGCAGAAGTCTGAAGATTCTCAATTTAAAAAAGTTCAAATCTTCCTATAAACTGTCAAAATACAGTAAACTCCTTTTTAATATCTTTAGTTGCAAGTTACTTTGAAAGACTTTTTGTGTTTTTTGACTAAAAAACACAAAGCCTACATCCAAAACGGTTTCAATTTTGCATCACACACAAATCAAGCAGCAGCATGTCTGTTCTAAGCTGCATGTTAGATTCTTGACCATCTGTACCATTCTTTTTGATGCTCTGTGTTTCAGTTCCTGCAGCCTGCATGGGAGATCAAAACAGTGGACCACACAAGGCACACAAAGTTGGCATGCACTCATTCCTTGTATCTCTCTATCTCTCTCTCATGGTAATCGAGAGAACTGATGTGCTGAGTCCACACATCAAACCAACAGTACAAGACAAGAATGTATGGCCTATGTGGAAAGTTTGATTGAAAGATGAAATAATCCACAGAACTTTTTGCCTCGTTCATTGCTTTTATAGTCATCCTCACACCGTATTTCTCCTTCTGTTTGCCTTAGGTGGCTATTGACTTATGTTGCTTTGTTTGTAACACTAACAATGTACTGTAAACTAAAAGAACTTCAAAAGGCAACAAGTACTCCTGGGATGAACAGTTGCTATTCGAATGGCCTTTAATTAAGTGATAACATTAGTTTTACAACTGGACAAAAACAATCAGTGACTATGTTCTATTATAACTGATGATATAAATTGTAGTTTTTTATTCATCTGTGTGAAGGATGAGTGTGTGGTACTTAACCCAAGATGTACCCTTTCTTTTTCTTTTTAAAGCACATACACACCCAAAATAAAATACAAAAATGTACAATATGCACACACATACAAACACCCCACACACCCACACTCAGTAAACTGGGCAGACTGCAGGCTGTATAGCTCTGCCAAATGATTGGGTCCTAAGAGGCAGTGGCTGTGACCTTGGCTGCCCTTGTGTGTGCCTGACTCCAGCTGGGCATCCATTAGAGGGCTCCACAACAGACGCTGGCCTCTGCTGAGAGCCATGGGTCGGATTCTATACACACACACACACACACACAAACACACACACACACACATTTGCCACTTGAATGCACACAAAGAGACACACACAAAGTACAGTCACACAAAGTCGTGTATACACACACCCCCATGCACCATTGGGTGTAGACAGCATGTGTGTATCTACGCATGTGTTCGTGAGGGCATTTCATAAACATTTCTAATGTACCGCTAATGCTGCGGGTAAACAAACACACACACACACAGCATCATGTGTGCGTATTTACCAGTGCATGTATGATGGAGAGTGACAGCGAGCAGGGAGTGAGGGACAATATATGTGACCAGTGATTTGGAACCCAAGCTTAAAGCCACACTATGTAACTTCTGGATCACCAACCAAAAGCATCGGATTTGCCAACCACTGTACCTTGTGTACTTCTGTCTGTTGCACACCAGATGTGTGCAATTGGAACCAAATGACACCAAATGTCATGAAGCGACCTGGCATGGCTGGCTTGTTTTTCCCTTCATTGATCTCCATGCCATCACTTTGGACTTATCAGCAAACCACTAGTGACAGATAGATGGCTAGACAGGCAGGCAGACAGAGAGAGGATGGTAACAATAATTTCTAGGCTGCTCCTACAGCTGGCTGGTCTCTCTCTTCCTCCTGACACAAGGAGAGGAGAGGAAGGCTAATTTTACCCTGTCTGCTGTCTGCATGGAGCCACTGAGCCACAACACTGGTATGCTGCAGACACCACCTCACAGCATGCCATCTCTCCCCTCCTCTGTCTCTCTCTCTGTCTCTCTCTCTCTCTCTCTCTTTCTAAGCCGGTCAACTCCAGCACCACAACCATCATTAAAGCGTTCTGGCTGATCACTCCCTTTAATTGGACCATACCAGCAGCCCGGGCAAAATGGCGCCTTGTTAGCTTAGCTGCAGAGCAGAGCAAACGCACAAACAAACAAGCAAACAAATGAGGATATAAACAAACCCCATGGAAGCTCACTTGGAACGTGGAGCATGGTAAGAGGCAAATATGAGACTGACCTGTAAACACTGGCCCTGATTAGGAATCATGTTGCAATATATTGTAAAAGGATCCAACTTTTTTCTGCCAAAATTATTTTGACTGATTGTGATGGTTCTATTGAGAAATTTTCTGATGCAGCTTAGACTGTCCTCTCTAACTAGAACCACCGATATAACACAGTGGCCATTTGGTAGCCACTTAGAGGTAAATTAGAGTCAAATGAGTACCTAGCATTCATTAGCAGGGTGGGTAGTCTCACTGGGTCTTCCATTAAAGGCAGTAACAGTTGTGATTTAACTGCTGCACCATAGAGGTTATTGTCTTATTTTCAAAATAAAGAAAGCACATATGAATTTTAACCTTACATTAACCACCTTTCTACATCACTAGTAGCCTACACAGATTCCACAATATATTGAACAATAGTTTGCTCTCCTCTTCCTCTCCTCAGTGGTGTTTAATTTGGAAGCAGGAGTGTGTGCATTGTAATATTTTCCATTTAGCGCTGAGGGACTTGGAGAATTCACTGGGTCGTTTCACTTTCACGCTTTGCTGAAGAAAAAGCGAGGACCATCTGACAATAGTTGCTACAAGTCACCTTGGCGCTGCTTTTATCCTAACGGGGTAGGCAGATAATTCAAGGTTGTTAATGCCGCACAGTCACCGCTAAATC
This sequence comes from Acanthurus lineatus, assembly GCA_029814665.1. NCBI lineage: Eukaryota > Metazoa > Chordata > Actinopteri > Acanthuriformes > Acanthuridae > Acanthurus > Acanthurus lineatus. The sequence continues at coordinate 23,080,377 of JAPZDV010000007.1, forward strand.
AAGAGCTTTACAATGCAGCTCCTCTAATCTACTGACAGTAGTATGCTGTTGTTGCTTCACTGATTATAAAGATAACAGTTATGATACCCACACATTACTGATTCTAACAGGGGAATTCATACCTCTGTCAGGATACTAGTGTCTTGCCTGAGGGCACATCCACTGGTGAATCTGTCACAGTAACTTAAAGGGAAAATGTCTAAGATAAGGCTACCTGTTAAAGGTCACTCCAAACAAATAAAGGGGCAGCAAGTAAAGCTAAGTGCTGCTCACCTACTCTTTGCTGTAGCTATCTGTGGCTGTAGCTTCTAGCCAACATTTGCTCTGTTTGCTGTGCGGCTAGTGGTCTCATTAGCATGCAAGTCAGCCTGAACTTGCATGTTGGTGTTTGCAACAGATTTGGATTCAGTGTCGTCCAATGTTTCAACATAAAATTTTAAGCTGATGTACCTGTCTGGTTTTTATCTTGCTGAAAAAATCTTTAATTAGAAATAAAGAATTAAGAAACCTATCAAATTAGGTATGATATGAGCTGCAGCATATTTATTAGTCTCAGTTGCTAAAAAAGTTTAATGAACGATTCAATGTTTGTATATATGCGAAAAAAAATGTTTAATGAACGATTATAATGTTTAAATTTAAGCTACTTAAGCCAACATTATACTATCACCTAATTATAACAATTGTGACCTACATTTACCACTCAAGACACATGGAGGTTTCTGTCATGGTTTGAAGTAAATTGGAAAAATTGATTTGATTCACAACCACAAGTAGAACCATAAATAATATTGAAATGTTGTGTTGCATGAGTAGTTAGAATATTTCAACACTCCCAGTTAACTTTACAATATACAAATTTACAAGTGAATTGCCTCCATGTTCTTCAAATGCATTTTGGGTAAAATCATCATCAACAGTTGCCAAAAAAGTCCATTGGCCGGTGGCACGTCATCATCAATCACTTGTCAACAGGGTGGCAGCCAGGTCCCCCCTCTCATTCCATTGTGCAGCACTGGGGGGGTTCTCTGGGGCATGATCATGTGCCCTGCCCTGACTTTGACTTGTTCTGCTTCTGCTACGTTTGTCTTCAACAATAGTTAAATACCTAATTTAAACATAATCACAGTTTTTTCAGCAAGTACTTTAAGTTTTGTGAGACCTTACTTATAAGGGTGGTAGATGCCAGATTATAAACTATATACTATAGAAAACAATTGATAAAAGAAACCTTTGCACTCTATCTGATTGGGCCCTTAGAGATCATACTGTCCCTCTGGGTGAGTTCAGAAACAACTCCGGTGATTATTTGAAATCACAGTCCCCACAGTGGAAAAAGTGATAAAATTTTGAACAACATTGATTGTCATGGCTGCAACAATGTAGAAAACAAGGCTCAGGTTTAAAATAACTGTAATCATCCTTTAAGCACACTCTGTGGTTGAGTTGTGGGTTTTGCTGTAGCACACTCCATGTGGTGCACTAAACAGGACACCTTATTCAGGACAAAGTGAGAGAGGAGGGGAGCGCTCCCTCCCTCTGACTCTCTGACCTTCCCAAAATGGGTAGAACGGAGACAGCAAGCAGAGGGAGGAGTGGAGCGAGGGAGAGGCCATTTATCTAGCTATTCTCTCCCTCCACTCCAACACCTCCACCACCACCCAGGTCACTTCTTAACACTGTCATTCTCTATCCCATGTAAAGTAGAATTTACATTTACACACATTCAGGCATGCAACAACATTAACATGATAGCAGATTCATTCTTTAGATTTAAGCAGATTCAACATGCACACACACACATACCATAACACTTGCTCATTCATCACAGCCTCCCTGGGCTTTGCTGATTTTCTTATCCGCAGCCAAATGTGTGTGTTTGTGTGTGTGTGTGTGTGTGTGTGTGTGTGTGTGTGTGTGCGGGTGTGTGTGTGTGTGTGTTTGTGTGTGCACAGAGCTGGGAGGGGGCTGTGCGTGGAGCAGACATGCTTGGCCGATCACACTGTGCCAGGGCCTCCCAGATGAACTGTCATCACCAATTAACACAAATGCTAACACCTGACATCCCATAATGTAGATGCAATATCATGGCAGAGTACACTTTACCACTTACTGACTGAGTATCTATGTAAGTATTTTCATTTTGTGTCTCTTTCTACATGTTTTGTTACAGCATTCTTTATTTTCATTGCACCTATGTGTGCTAATGTCGCAAGTTACCACAGTTTAAGAGCTTTTTTAAGAATCTTGTAAGTCAAAGATTTTGTCAAAAAAAAAGTCATGTAAAATAGGGGCTTCTATTCATTGAAATGCTGAACAGCCTTTAATATGAAAGGAAAAAAAATGTTGAGTATGATGTATGATGGAATGATCTACGTGCAGAATTTGACACTAGAAGGCTGTTTTGACATTTATCTGCTAAAACTGGAAAGTTAACGTAACCTCTTAAAATACAGTTTTGAAAAGGTGGGCCTTTGAGTGTGATATTTGACATCACAAATAGTTTGGAAGCCAATCCTAATCCAATATTTTAACCAATAGCTTTCACAGATGTGTGTGTGAAATTTGAAGCCTCCAATGTACAAACGCTAAGAAATGTATTTTTTTGTAAAGTAGGAGACATCACCTGTGGAGTGGTTAAAGCTTCGAAATGCCATCTTTCACTTAATAATCATTTAAGAAGGGACAAGATGATGTAATTCTATAACAAGATAATAAAACTTTTTTTGTGGAAAAGTACAGTGAGTCTTAAAATATGTTGAAGGGAATCTCTTAACAACAAAATGTGTATTTTGTAAATGAGTATAGTATCTTCTCATCTGAAAGGTCTACTGTAAATACAGATTAATGAGTAAGCAAAGTATGTTGACTCTGAAGTCACATGGATTTTTCTAAGTTACAAAGGTGACTCTCTTTTAACCCAGCTAGATCACCATGGTAACTTATGCTGCAAACCTAACCTGCTCCAGATCAGGACATGTGAAGAGTTTCACCTTCACATCAGTCAAAAAGTGTTACTTTTCTCCCCCTAATCAACTCTGCTTTTCCAAAAAATGGCCATGGTCCTTCCAAGCTTTTTACATGGTTAATGAAAATGAACATTCCACAGTGTTTCTGTTTACATGCAGTGGTGGACACTCAGATTAACAAACACAACCGTCCTCTTTTATTTGCCCTTTCAGGTGAGGTTGGGACTTGTTAGCGACCAGGTTACATTGTGTGTGTTTTATGTGCTTCAGCATTCCCCCTGCTCCTCCATCTCTCCACTCCACTCCACTCCACTGTATGCTGCACCTCTGTTGCGGGTACATCACTTTGACAGACACACACAAGCAGAGCAGAGAGCCACAGTGCACTTGGTGAAGCTCTGAATTTACACAAAATACAGCGACGACCTCTTTCCACAGGGTTGTGCAGAGGTGTGGGTGTGTTTATTTGTGTTTTTCAAACATAACTACAGTGAAACAATTTAGAATATAAAATTTTCTTTATCTGAATCAAAGCAATGTTCTCAGAAGCATCGCTCTTTTTCTTTATTCACTACAAAACTCACTCGACCACATTTCCTCTCTCTTTACCTCCCGCTTGTTGAGCCAGGAAAGCACCTTGAATGCTGTGTGTGTAAACACAAATGGATAGTTTTTACATCTATATCTTGGGTAGGTTTCTCCTTCTAACCAGAAATGTAGGCTTTTCTTTTAAGCATGTGTCTACTCACGCATTGCAAACTGTTGGCAAGGCAACAAACAGATCTAAACATATCCAGGTATACATATACAAATAAAAAAATATTCTTAAACCTAAATATCAGCAAATCCCACAAGTATTTACTGGAAAATGCTTGTTTTGGAAGCAGTTTTTAGAAGGTCTTGTGCAGAAGATTTGAACAGAATATATTCTTTACATGACCAATTTAAAACTCTGAATTTTGCCACACTTTGATAATAGTGGAATATTAGTGTTGAGAGTAAGATCATTTTGCACAAAGAGGACATACTTTTATTCTGACAGGTTAACAAAATGAGTGCAGCCAAGCAAATGAACATTACAGCTCATAGCTCAGGTGCTGGTCTCCACATATATGGTGTTTCTTTATGACTATGTATGTCACAAGAATTACAATTGTAATTGTCAAAACTTAGGGGGTGGAACAAATTTTTGAAAGACTGTTGAAAATCTCTCATGTTTTTAAAGACACTTGAAGAATCCATGTTATGGAGGTCTGAAACTGTTCTGTAGGCTTGTAGTGTAACAAAGCTTTTCTTTTCATTTGTTATCCATCCACATTGATCTCATCTAAATTCACGAAACCATTAAGAGATCTATGCCATCTTCTAAGCTGCTGTGAGTGTTTTGTTGACATCCATCCATAGGTGTTACAGAACAAGGTGAGAGAGGAGCAAATAAGCTCTAAGAATAATCAGCGTGACACATCACCCCCACCCTCTTTCTGCCGCAGCACACTCTGCACCAGAGCCATCAAACTGTGCAGCTTGCTTGATTAGCAGTTAACTGTTACAATCCGCCTTGAGTGTCCCCAGCCAGCGGCTCACATCCTGCCCACTCTGACGCTTGGATGTGGCACAAAACCCACTGACGTGCAAAATAATAACAATACTGGGCTCTGGACTTGGATGTGGAACCCTCATATGGTGCTCTAATGAGTGTGTGTTAACGGGGGAAACTTGTGCTGTTAATTTGTGGCAGTAGTACAGTGTGTGTGGGTGACGGGGGAGTGTGTGGGGGCTTGAGGCCATTGGTGCTAGATAAGACTCCATCCACACTGCGAAGTATAAATAGCTTTGCCCTGGTTTGGTTGCTGGCAACCTCTAAAAATCACACACATACACACACACACACAGACACACACATTCTAACCCTGATCCAGTTGCCACTGTGCAGCCTTTCCGTGTGGTTTGGCTGCCCTTCAAGAAGAGAGTGTGTGTCAGTGTGTGTTTGGGAGGGGTGTTTGTTGAGCTGTCGCTATCCGACACTGTGTGTGTGTGTGTCTGTGTGTGTGTCTGTGAGGGTCCATGTGTACACTTTAATGCCCTGTTTGGCTCTCTCTGCAAACAGATGGAAAAAAACATTGGTTAACTGCTGTAAATTACGAGTATACGCATGTTTACACCTGTTTTTGTGCAGCAATGGGCTCGTAAACACATATAAACAAATAACTCACACACACAGGTAAAGCTGGATGATGTATGGCAAAAAATATGATCAAAATAATAATTTCCATAGTAATAAACATTGGTATTTACATGATTTATGATCTGATGCCCGTTTGAGAGTAGCCTGATATGGACTGATGCCTAAAAACTAGTTCATTAGTTTGACTTTAGAATACAGTTTGTTAGCAGACTAATTACAATTACACAGTGAAAATATTTGACCGTGCAAACAAATTAATATACTAAATAACATCTTAATCTAAACATTAAACTCTGCAAACATGCTTTAGCTACTTTAGCAAACAACATGAATTAACTTACCTTTAACTTATTATTAAAATAATAGTACTGTTGCCAAAATGGTTTCTTTTTTAGGTGGTTAGATTTTGTTGTGTTTCTGTATTTTTCTGTTGTGTGTGTCTGTGTTTCTGTTGGCACTGAGCAACAGCATATTTTGCATGCCATCTTAATTTGCATCTCACTGCTTTGAAAAGATCCAAACTGCTTTCAGATAACAGATCATCTGTTACCTTTTTTCTTCATCAATACCCCCAACTTTAACAGGGGGCAGAAAGTTACTGCTGTCCACTCTGCGTATGTGTATGTATATGTATGTATGTGTGTGTGTTTGTGTTTTTGTGTGTTATTTGAGAAAGAAAGAGAGAGAAGCTCTGCTTGCCACTGTGTCAACAAGTAACGACGCAGTCATGCCAGAGTGCAGAGGCAGAGAGGCAATATTCACTTTTGTGCCCCTCAGTTACAGTTTTCCACTCTTCTAGAGGATGTCCACGTTCACATCCACTTCGCTCACATGTAACATACATACAGAGTATTTTGCTGTAAAAATGAGCTTTAGACTCTTTTGTTTGTTGACTTAAATCAACAATTCTTTCTTCCTGCAACTCTCTGCCCCCCAACCCTGCCTACTCGTCTTCATCGACATATACTGAAGACATGATACACTCACATCTTCCTGGGGAGCACACTCTGACCCCAGTACAGAGCAGGTGCCAAGTGTATGTGAATGTGTGTCTACTTGCATGTGTGTGTGACTGAATTGTCTGTCCCTTCAGCCGTCTGGCACCCCTGCCAATGACCCGGCCACTGCTGTTGCCAAGATACTGGCTCTAATGCATGTGTGTGTGTGTGTGTAAAGTGTGTGTTTGACTGTGTGTATGCATACGTATATGTGTGTGTGTGCATGTGTGAATGAAGTGTGCTGACATAATTTTCCACATTCAAGCTATTTCTGTTGTCTGTTCTATATGTTTGAACCCTGGACCTTCACACACAGTCACATGGAGTTTTAACACTACTGTGGGTGTTATTTTGAATTCAAATTATGTATGAAACAGTTCAGCATGGTCTGAGGAGGCATTTACATATGGTGTCCAGAAGTCCTCCATCAGTGAAAAAAAGTGATTTCTTAAAATAAACTCTTTTTCTGTTTTGACTATTAAACTGTAAAGTAAATAATTTATACAAGTCAAACAAAATGCAAAAAGCCATCTGACCTGTGGGGGAGCAGTTCACTCCGCACAGAGACAATCTAAAACTCACTGCATGCATAATATTAAAAAACATGCTGGAAATATGAGAGGAGTTTATCAGTTTCTATCATTACACAAACCTATTTTAAACTCTTAAAGGGGCTTTCCAACAGTTTTACAAGCCAAAGCCGAATTACTAGAGGGCATTTAGCAGGCAGGGATGCCGCTGATGAAAAGTGATACTAAGAAGCGCATTTTAAGAAGTGTCGGACCCATTTTTCTTGGGGCTTGACCCATACCACTACTGCTGCTTCAGTTTTGTGCAATTTTTTTTTACCTCTATCTCTGCAATTTTATAGAGGTGCAACACTGGATCATTTGAGTAATATTTAAATGCCAAGTCCAATTTGAATCTGCATACAATATTTTTTGCATAAAAGGAAAAAAAAACAAAACTCACCCAAATGCTCATATAAATAACAAACAAAACACAATCTTCAGAACAGTTGCTGGCTTAACATCAGACCTTGCCAATACTTTACATGAGGGGTGGGTCTGACCTGCAGCAGGACTTCCTGAAGAATTCATCAAGCTTCAGTCAAAGGTTGGGGAGTAACAGTTGTGAAGTAAACAGTATTTTCTCTTAACTTAACGTTTGCAAAGTTTAATTTGTAGGAAAAAACAAAAAAACTGTCAACTGGCTGAAAGATGTACCTTGAGTTTCAAGATTTGAAGTCCAAACTAAACTTGAGTGAACGCTATAAAACCTAGAGAATACTGCTCCCACCCACATGCATGCACACATACACAAGTCAGTGATAAGTACAAAACTTTTTTTCAGAACAAAAAAGTGCTGCAGATGCATCCCACACAAGCACCTTTGACACTTAAATACAGTCAAACAATCATCTCCCACCACACAGATTGCATTTTGCAACGGCACCTCAAACTTTCATAAACATGACAATGTGGTTTTTGAGAGGAAAACACATGTGTTTTCATCCCATGTGTGTGTGTGTGTGTGGGTGCGTGCACGCGCGTGTGTGTGTACAGTGCTCAACAGGTTAACTGTCAGGTTTCTTCTCTAAAACGATCAGCTAGTAACTGACTTTTTCCACTGTTTGATCCAGGGCATAGTGGACAAGATGCAAGACACAAGTATTTTTCATTGTTGTTGTATTTTTTTATTAACCGTTTAGTCTTTCCTTGTGTTTTTATCAACCTCCGTCATCCAGCTCCCTTTTGAAAATATGTCAGGCAATTACTCAAATAAATATATTTTACACTCTGATACAAAGTTTAGATTTTTCCAGCTCACTGGTTCAAAATTCACCCAAATCTTTCAGCCATTTAATACGATGCCTATGTCAAATCAACTTATAAAAAACTAGAAGTGCCCATAAGAAAATATTTGCTGTGCATACAGAATTGGGGAAAATAAAGAGCATAAGTGTTGTGCTTTACTTTGTAGCTGAGGGATATTCTTTGGAGAAGTGTGTCTGTGTATTTTCCATTGTGGACTACTGTGCTTTTTATCAATGGGGGGCATCACAAGAAGATTTTACAAAGGAGGCATGCTTGTTAACAGTTGTCAAAGAAGCTGTTACCTCGTTTTCCTTTTATTTTAGAAATGTTTTTAGCATGTATGTGCTTTGGGAAACAGTTACAGTTGTTATAGAGCAAGCAGAATTTAAACATGGTATTATACACTATAAAAAAAATCCAAATCTGCTGTAAGTCACCACTGAACCTTTGAGTATTGTTCAAAATCAATAATAAAGGTAAAAAGCAGCAAGGTATAAATAACAACAAGCTTTCCTTTGCTTTGCCATTTACTTTGGAGTAACCAGTTGCTGAATAATGCCAACTCTGACAATGATTTATGTTTTCCCTGTTTGTGAATGCGTGTGTTTGTGTGTGTGTTTGTGTTTGTATTTTGGACTCTTTAGCCATGTGTTAGTTGCTGTGTTCTCCTTTTTGAGTGTGTGTCCTGAGTGTGTTGGAGGAAATGAGTTGACCTGCTGTGCGTGAACGTGCTCTGACAGAATGCCTCGTCAGATGTCTGGGGAGAGTCGGCCAATCAGTGTTCTCCTGTCTGTCTTCTAGCCTTGCTAAGGCCCATACACACTCACACACACACAGGCACATGCATACAGATATACACACATATGAACACATACACAAGTATATAACCACACATATTAATGAAGAAACACAACAAAAAATGAAGAGCACTCATTAGAGCTGTGAGACATTCAATAAGAAATACACAGAGTAATTAATATGTAGCTCATACATGTTCTCACATAGATGCAGACACACACACATGCACGCATACACACATACACACAGCTGTGACTCAGACACTCCTCTGTGACAGAAGCCCACACTCTCTCTTTCAGTTAACATCATATGGCTTCCACTGACAGGGACGGATGGCTGTGCTGGTGTCATTAACTGCTCTCCTATGTTTGTGTGTGCGTGTGTGTGTGTGTGTGTATGTGTGTGTGTGTGCGTGTGCGTGTGTGTGTGTGCATACCATCTGCTGAAATCATGTGTTTTGAGACTAAGCTACTATAGGAACAACTCTGCGGGAATCACATAGAGAAGAAGGACACAAAGGAGAAGGGAGGGAGGGAAGAAGGGATCAAGAGCAGGAAATGAGATACTAAAGATACTAAAAAAGAGCAGGAGGAGAGAACAATGCAAAACAGAAGAAGAGAGTGGTACACAGACAGAGGGATAGAATGGAGGGGATCAAGAGAGAAGAAGAAAGGAGACAGGAAGTTCGACTGAGAGGCCATGGAAAAGGAAAGGGGAAGAGAACAGGTGAAGGCAGTAGAAAAAGGGTCAAGGAGGGAAGGAACAGATGAAGCACTGATATAAAATTAAAGATTTTAAGATACAAGTCAAGAAATAGGGAGTGTTAAAAGAGAATAGAAAAAGTAGGGCTGTACCAAAAGAAATTTTTACCTTTGAAGGCTTTGCTGAGGTTTTCGAATGAAGCTTCACATATCTGCTGTCTTATTTTATGTTCTAAATACCCTAAAACAAGTGATTTTTTGTCTCTTCCTACACATGATGCCTGATCAGCACCTTCAACAGCCAGATATTGGACATGAGTTGTCAGTAATACCCATCTAAATGTTGATTTATATATTAGCGTCAATTTTTTGAATAAAGCTTCAAAGTTTCTTCTGTGCTGACCTTAAAGACATGAGACTGTAGAGGAGTAACGTGTGCTTTAAGAAAACCAAACAACACTCATTAAGTAAAAAACAAACAGCAGCAGACCCAACCAGCAATAACACATCAGGAACCCTCCTGTGAAACCCCAGCAGGCAGACTCTGCAGACTTTACAGCTGTAGCATATCAATACACACACGATTATACAGCATCCTTAAAGTCTGGAACAGTTCCATTTTGTTCCAAAACAAAGACCCTTCTTTAACCTCAGTCCCACCTACACTGCACCTCCCTTTAACATTCTTTTGACTCAACTTATTCTACTACTTGCACAACAACAACCCAATTGTTCTGTTGTATCCATGCGGGTGTACAGCCTGATATCCTGATACTGATGCTCATGCCAGTGTTGTTGCCTTCCACTGCTCCTTCAAACACCACCATTTGCTCTTTGTATGTGTTAGTATTATTGATAGTCCTAGAAAAATTTGACTCCATAGGATTAAAATGTCCGTTAAGGGATACCCCTGTTTTCAAAACAATTTTGGAGTGTTTTTGACCGCTTAGATTTTAAAGGGTGAAATGTCAAATTTTATATATCGGCAGTCACAATAACTTTAAGTCTTACTGGCATCAAGTATTACAAGGCAAACTCATTGTATTTTTTTTGTGTTTATGCCCTGTCTATGGGTCAATTTTTACCTGTGTCTTTAAATAATCCAGCTGTTCTGCATAGCTGTTCATTCATATTCAAGTTTATTGGCTGTTAAAACACCAGCCATCTACACAATTGATTGCAATGGGCTTGACCTTTCCACAAGGAAAGAGGGGTGGGCCCTTCTTTTTAATCCAGACCCATCACCCATTAGTGTTGGTTGTAGAGGAGACACAGAAGACCTGGTCAAATGAGGTGTCAGTTGAAAGCTGGAGGACAGTAGCCCTTAGGCACATGCCAGAAGTGTTTATAGTTTTAATTGTGTTAAAAATAAAATGGCAACAGCGTAAGTCACAACAGCAATAAATTACTCTGTAACGATGTCATAATGCGTTTTAGTCTAAATATTTGATTTCAGCATCCAGGTGTTTGCCAGTGTAATAAGACAGCTTTGTTGGGTTGTCATCAATCTGTAGGAACTAAAAAGCTTCTTTGGTTAGTGGAGCCTGTCATTGCATGTTTGTTGTTGATCTGACAGACATGAAGATTCAGCCTGTTGTTTTGACTGCATCTTGAAATGCTCTGCATCAATATAATTACAATACTCTAAGATTTACAGAGGAAAGCCCTCACAAAAAGATCTGTACATTAACAGAAATATTAAAAAAGCTAATCCTGCTAAGCTAATGGCCCAGTAATGCTGTGTCACATTCACAAGAGGTTGATTTATTCCATGAAAGAGCAGAACCTTTTCTTTTCTAACTGTAAACAACAATATGTTTTATCCCATTTTTAATGGTAACACATTTACAGCAATCACCACAAAAACACAACAACACAACTAGCTAAGTTGTCAAAAAATCAGTCACTGTAAAAATGTGACTGTGGTCACTAATTGCATTAAACAGCTGATACTCAGCTCATGTCAGATCGTCCTTGAACACTTCTAAATACAGTCACTGCTCACAACTGCATCACCACATTTTAAAATGGTTTTGACCCAAAACTAAATCAAGGACAAGTATGCTCATAGATGGATTACCTAAAATAAGCACATCACTAAGTCTAATTTCTATGCCAGAATGAAATAAATCACAAGTTGTAGAGTTGCTTCAATGAGTGACAGTCAGTCTAAAACCATATGTTTTGGAAATATTCTATTTTAGATGGTCAATGGTAAAGTAGATTGTGTGTGCATATGTGTGTGTGTGTGTGTGTGTGTGTGTGAAAATAAGAAAATATGATCTTTCCCCAATTTTCCACAGAGTTCACCACAAAAACAAGAACAGTCAGCACACCTTGCTATTGAATGAAGTCATTAACAGTCTCGGGTGAATCTGAGTGTGTTGTAGGTGGGGGTCCACGCAGCGTGCTGCGCTGTAGATCCCCTGATCTGTCCTCTAAGAAATGCCTGCCGCTGATTCTGTCCGACATCACACAGAGACCTTATGTTTCTAACCTGCACTGCAGCTGCAGAGAGGAAAACTTGCCCTTCACTTTCTCCAAACTCTGCAGCAGAAAACACAGCAGCGTCCCACCCTCCTCCTGCCAGCCTTCTGTCTCAGCTCACACTCTCAGTGAGGGGGGAGCAGGAGGCTCATCCACTCATGAATAGTTGAATACCATCAAAATAAGGCCGGCCAGTGGATTCAGGATCTTACCTCAGTCGTTTCAGGAGGCTCATCCTGCTTACCTCTTCATCCTTTTTGTGGCCCTGTGTTTCGAATGTCTGTGTTTTATAATGTGAGGCTTTGGCTGTCTGAAGTGACCAACCTGCTTGCAAACCACCAGTAATACTCAAGAAGAAGAAACAATACCAGGTGGCTTGGACATCATTGAGAAAAAAATGGAGAGAGGCCTTCAGGATTGACTTTTTGTGCATTTGAAAAAAATTGAGAAGCAAAAACATTTTCTTATACTACTCTATGAGTGAAAACAACTGATTAGTCGTGTGAGTTCAATGTTGGCTGCATCGGAACTTGGAGACATGTTTTCCTTTTAGGAATGAATCATTTTTCAAAAGTAGCAGAAAACTACATCAAGCAGGAGGAATTTTTTTGAGAATTTGAAAAAGTCTTTGAAATTTGCCATTTCAATCAACTTTTTTATAATCCAGTACTTCAAAATGAGTATTAAAATTGAAAATATCTTGACCAAAACAGGTTTGTAGAGAAGGAAATAAGCAGCTCAAAACAGAAATACAAAAGGATGCTGAAAGAAGCCTGAACCTCATTAAAGAAATTTCAAAGACCAGTCAACATTCAGTGACCAACATTCACTGGTCCAGTGATACACTCTGTTTTCATAAACCTGAATTTTAATACGTCACCAGTGGTACTTAATTTAAAAAAATATAAAATTTACAATAATTTACAACAACAATAGGACCAACAATTCTGACCATTAGATTGTGGTTTTATATTGTTTCTAACAACCTATTTATTATGACATTTTTTAAATAAGCTTTTTAAAAGTCTTTTTTGGAAAGCCTAATACATATTTATATATATAGAAACAAAATACAAACAGTATGTCCACTGCAACCCTTCCAGGAACCATCAATGCCATTCCTCCAACACAGACATAACAATACCTTAATATGGGTCCAGTTAACATTAGCAGAGGAGGCACTATATATACCTACATTTTGCCAAGACCTTCATAAGACTGAGGCTTCATCTACATAGGAACAGTGATGGCTGTAATTATCTGCCACCCTCACTCTCTGCAATTTTCTTTGCAAAAGAGTAAGTAGATGCCTGATAGCTACTGTGTATATCTACCTCAAAAGCTGCCCAGCAGGCCCCCATGCCAAAAGCTGCACCCCACCTGCACCGACTTGCTCGGACCCCCTGCGTGAGCGACAGAGAAAAAGGAAGAGCGGAAGAGAGGTCTGCAGGAGTTGAGGATGGAGGGAGGAGCAAAGGAGGACACACAAGTGAGGAGGAGAGAGGCTATGATTGCCAGCCAGCATGTAGCCGGTAATTACAACGTTGTGTTGCCTCACTCGCCCTCTCCATCTTTCTCCCACTCTCTCAGCCATTCACACCTTCCTGTCTTACATGCCTATGTGCTCAAGGTTAAGGGAAAATTGGGGGCGATTGGCTAAATAAAGACACATGCACAAGACAAATACAGAGACAAGACTCTTCTGTGTTTGAAGAGTACACAGAGCGACAGCATTAGTCACAGTCATCATGGCGGGTTTGTTACATTTGATTATAATTGTGAAAGTTCGACACAAGTCAGAGTAACATGAACAAACGCAATACAGTTTTACTGCCTAGCTTAGCTTACAAGTTCTGTAAACATCAGGAGAGACTCTCATCATAAACTAAATAATTGTTTATTTTTCTCTGTTTCAAAATGTATGAAGGACAATGATTATTGATGGTAAAGGAACCTAAATTTGATTTGAAGTCAGGTTTTATTGCAGTGGACCTAAGCTATGAGCCTTAAAGTATCCAAAAGTTTGAAGCTAAGCAAATTAAAATCGTAACACTAATGCATCAAAATACTACAGTAATGTTATTTGACTGAGCTCTTCAAATATTTTAACATCTTTCAGCTTATTGTTTTGGTTTTACAGCCTTTAATAGCTTTGGTTTTCTTGGTGTCCTCATTGCTTCAAGCAGAAGAAAGCTGTTTTCAGTATAAAATGCTCTAATAAACCCTCTGTGGGCTACATTACCTGCCCAGAACTGAACAGGACACAAAACTTAGCCATCATTAAACATAGCTTTATCAGCAATATAGAACATTTGGCCTTTAAAACACCAGATATTTTGCTCAGGTGGTAAAGGACTTGAACCGGAACCAGAACCCAGCAAGATTCACTAAAACATTCACCTTAGCTTGCACTGTAATAAAGATATCTTGTTGATTTGTCCTCCTTGGTTGGTATTTGCTACATTTCTTGGTGCATTACCACCAAAAAATAAATCAGTGAAATGTGTTAGAATATGTTTTTTTCTTCATTCAAGCATGCATTTGCTTCTGCTTTTATAGAAATGGGGACCCTCTCATAAAAACATCACTGCATAGCACTGCTAGTGGTCAAAAACTCCAGAGGATACCGTAAACTGACCTTTTTTTTGCACAGGGGTGAAAAATTCCATAAATACTTAAAAAACACAAACTCTAATTTGATCTCTAGATAACCACAATATGACTGCCTGTTAAATGGCTGTCTATTTACATATTCAGCAGACATAACTTAACATAAGCATTTATATAAAGTCATGTCAAAGTTACTCATCTTTTGGCTCTGTTATAGTCTTTTAAATGTGAACCCAGGTCTAATAGGTGCACTAAGCTTTAAAAAGCTTTGTACAGCTGCAGTGGCGATAATTCTCCATCATTACTACAAACAACCTCTGCCACATTACATATTGTTATTTGATTCATCGTTAAAATTGAAAATATTGATCGAGGAGCTTTAAGATGATTGAGTCTCACATTAATCACTGTTTCATTTTACCAGTGCATTTGGTGTTATTTGTGTGGTTTTTGGTTGCACAGACAGATTTTATGTTCATTATTGTGCTTTGCCAGAGCCCATCAAACAAATCAGGTAATGCCTGAGTGGTGCACAAGGCAAAAATTTCTGAGTGTGTGTGTTGGCCCTCCAGCCCAGAGATTCATTATTTACATGAGTGGCTGAAGTAGGACAGCCTGGCCTTCAAAGCTACCTCACTGAGAAGCCCTCATGTCTTCTTACGTCTTGCTCTTTTTTCTCTTATTCTTTCTCTCTCAACCTCTCTCACCCCAACCTCCATCAGCCTTCCCTCTATTACCACTTCACACCAGTCTCCTTTTTTTGTCTCCCTGTCTTGCGTCATTTCGTGCATGTTTTTTCCTCTCTCATCTTTCTTTTCTCTCTCCCACTGTCTTGCTCATTGCCTTATCTCTTTGCTTTGCTTGATTCATCTCTCTCTCCACATTGCTCTCTCTATCACACACGCACACATATACACAGGCTGCTCTACATGAGTGTGTCCTCTCCTCCCTCCTTCTCTCCTCCCACTCGTTCACCCCATTCTCCATCTCTCCCCTGCCCCTCACTCATTTTTATTACTGTCACAGGAGCCTTTCTCTCACTCTCTTGCTGCCTCTTTCTCTCTCTCTGTCTCTGTGTTTATGAGAAGAGCTATATTGAGAGCGTCTGGCTGGCAGACACAGAGGAGAAGAGGGGGCGAGAGTGCATGATGAGGCTAGAGGAGAGAGGGAAGCTATTGGAGGCAATAAACAGAGACCTAAATAGGACAAATAGGCAAATAGCAGATTTTAGACCTGCAAGAATTCTTACCATTATTGACAACTTGGCACCAAAACAGTTATCGAAGTGATGAAAACTTGAACTCCACCACAAAAGAGGATTCAACATCTACTGATGGGATGGATGAATGCATTGAGTGGCTATAATGAATATTTCTATATCAACAATGGATACCATGACTGCATGTAATGAAAAACAAAACAGGGAAGTCTTGTTCGTCTTCAATTCAATCAGCTGAATTTATTGATAATGAGGACAATATTGAATACAACCAACTCTTCCATGCTGAGAAAAATCCCTTGAACATATCGACATTGAACAAAGATGCATAATCAGAAGGAGCACAAGATGTAGAGCCATGAGCAATGGAAAATCATTTGATGAGTCATCCAGTTTTTCCCCTCCAACAACATGGATTTATATTTGGAGACAGACAAAAAAGCCACCAGCCCTCAGCATCTATTAGAGTTGGAGGTGGGTGTGTAATGGCTGCAGCTACAGTGAATCATTAGCTCAGAAGTTTGTTGTACATGATAACCAGAGCCACACCGCCCAAAAGGCAGAATAGATGCCATGCCATATTAAAGAAACTACTGCAGTCTAAGGGTGCAAATACAGCTGTTCCTTTTGATGTTCCTGTTATAAAGGTCTCATGAACAGAGAAAAAACACTGAAGATACCAAAGAGGGAGGCAAGAGCAGAGGAATTTGAGTCTGAAACTGGAATTGTCTTTCTACGACCTCATGCCACAGCTTTCATTTTAAATATATGTCCCTGCAAATGTTTTAAGAGAACACAGAATTATCAAAAAAATTATCAAATGAAGTATAAATAGCTACGCCACCAAAATTAGCCTGTTGGTAATATACAAGCATTTGCTTAATGTCAGTTGGTTGTTTCATCCATTTTGGTCTAAAAATATGTTCCCTGATGTAAAGTGACTTTAATGATCAACTACATGCCACTCCAATGCTAAGGGCAGGTATAGTTGTAGCATCAGGCCAAATTTATTTGTTTTTACTTCTTTGGTTACAACCAAATGCAGTATTTGTAAAACTAATTACATTGCCCTTAGCTGTAGCCTACACTTTGTTTAGTGCTAATTAGCATTATTTATGAGCAGACATACAAAACTAATATTATGACTATGTTAAACTGTAAACCTGCTGAACATTACAAAGTTAAAGCTGTACTCATCAAGATTATTTTGCACAAAAATTATGCCTGAATGTGGCTTGCAGTAGAAACAGCTTCATTTTTTTTGTTTCACAGTCTAACAGTCTGATGCTACGATCTAATATATTGATTAAAGGCAGGTGTTTCTAGCAAAAAAGCTCTGATAAACCCACTGCTGACATAAAATCTTAACTTTAACAGCATCTGAGTAAAATACAAGTACACACAAAGTGCTTGTTTATGCATACTGAGCAGCAAGCTTGTGTTCACCACATTTCAAAAAATGCTAGCATGCAGTCCAATTAACCCAAACTTGATGAGAACTTTTCCTGATGCTGCCTCAGTTTGATGAAACACCAACATGATACAGGGACTGTAACAATGTGCATTTGAAATGAGTTCAGTCAGTCACACATTATTATGTTGTCTTATATCTGCTGGTTTCATGATCAGGACCATGCAGACAAATGAATCTCTACAGTGAGCTGATGTATTCCATTCTTAATGGGAAGCAGACTCCATCGTCCTCTATCCTTCAGACTAAAAAGGACTGGAGGCTTTTACCAAAGAGAGGTCCAGCATCCTTCACACAGAGTTCAGGCTGCTGTTTAACCACTTCATTGATACTTCATGTACTGTTAGACATTGAAGTTTTTATGTACCTCCATAAAGAATCAGCTTAGTAAGATCTAGGTACAATAATCCTGCAGGGACAGGAGCTATAACGGGTCATTGACAAAAGTGTGTTTGTGTGTGTGTGTGTTGAAGCAGTAAAGATAAAACAAAGGAACTATCTGGTGCATTCCAGGCAACAGAGCATACCTGTGGTATTTTTGGTTTAAGCAGGTGTTAACTGAAGCGAGCTGAAGCATGAGTACTAATGTGATTGAGAAACTGGTCAATAAAGAGGAAGATGGTATTAAACATCCCCCCAGGGTCAGTTTATGGAAAAAAAAAAACATTACTCTTCTTCTTCACATCTTTCAGTCTCCCCACATCTTTTGAACAATCTCTCTCTTTCCTAATTTTGAGCAATGAAAGTTCAATTCCCAACCCAAGTCCATACTTGGGCAGAAATCACTGTTTTCATCAGGACTGTGGCTGGAGCTTGAGATTAAATAATGAAGCAAATAAATCAGCTCAGTAATTAGGCAAACTGTAGTGCTGAAAGGATTGGAGCTCAAGTGCTCTCTGCAACAAACGGTCTCATTTTCTTTATG
This sequence comes from Acanthurus lineatus, assembly GCA_029814665.1. NCBI lineage: Eukaryota > Metazoa > Chordata > Actinopteri > Acanthuriformes > Acanthuridae > Acanthurus > Acanthurus lineatus. Next base: position 23,098,557 of record JAPZDV010000007.1, read on the forward strand.
CCCCCAAAATCGGCTGAATTTTACAGATTTTAGTATGCCTAATGGCACACAAACTTTTGTCCACTGCATTAAAATGATAACAGCACATTAGACTGAGTGTATATATAAGCTGCAGCTGTATAAATTCCACAAGTTTGAGGTAAAATAGGAGTTGTATTGCCTCTGTCTGTTTAGCCTTGCATCTGGCCACTTTATCCAAAGGATCTCATTGATTTTTGATTTTTCTTAGAGTGTGTAAAGCTCAGTAATGACTACTGGAAATGATGTTTCAGTCATGTAACAGTGTAGTAAAACCCCCTAAATTATATATATTAGTTTTAGTTGTCTTAAAAAAGGGCTCATTTTCTTCCTAAAATCCCTGATTTTAACAGCAACCCAACATTTCTGGAAAATCACAAGCACAAAAATTGAATTCATAAAGGTACAATTTGCCTGTAAGAAAATAAGTTAAAGTTAACAAACCTCCCTGAACGTTTAGTTTGGATACACATATATTAATAAGCAAAAAAGTGAAACAAATTTTAGGTTTTGTGTGAATTATAGGTACAGTATTATTCATGGAGTGGTTCACAGTCAGATGCTCAGCTATTGTGTTTGATCAGATCTGATCAGAGCTGTGTGGGTGTGGTTTTGATCAGATGTTAACTGACAACAGCCCAACGTCGGCAAATAACCCGCAGCCACCATCACATTCAAATATTACTAAGGTCTTACTGGTGCACATTGACTTACACTTGTTTTGACAGGTGATTTATGATGGCAGTTTTGATTGAGTAAAAAAGGAGAAAAATAAAAACTTAAAAATTTTTAAAATAAATCTGTTTTGTGAAACAATAATAGTGTTACAACTTGCCATATTTTTAAAAAAATATATATTTTTATAAAGGACCAGTAGAACGAAGCCGTTGAAAAAACAAAAAATCCTAGCCTTCGATGATTAAAAAATCTTTTACTTATGATTTATAATAAGTTATAAGCCACTTATAATAAAGAATTATTCTAATGGCTGGTGTTTGTTCTTTTTAGTATGGCAACTGCTTTTTTCTCTTGTTGTTGAGACTTGTGTTACAGGCATATATAAACAAATCTTTAATACTGAATCTTTAAAGTGAAGGTTACTTATTATTTAAAAGATTACTAAAAGAACCAGCAACCAGTTATTCACCTCTGAACTGTAAAAAAAAAAATTCACTGTAGATCTTTATAGCGTAACAAACCAAATAAGGAGGAGATGAGGTGGTAAGACCAGTCTTTTGTCTATATGCTGAAAAGGAAGCTAAAGATGGTGATCAGGTGATCAATGTGACAGCCTATAGACAGCAGGAAGTTGCTGTGATGTACCATGAGGTGGTCCAGCAAACAATACTTTGTGAAACCACAACTTTTACATTTTGGACCTGTTGTGCATGTTGCTCCTACACAGGTGGCTCGGGCATCTGAAAAAAAGGCCTCCTGGTTGCTTTCATTTGGATGTTTTGCGGGAAAAAGTCCAGCTGACAAGAGACCTTGGGTTAGACACAGAAAACACTGGAGTAAGAATCCTAACTAGCTTAGGAACACCTCAGGAGGAGCTGCTGCTAGAGAGGTAGGCAGGTAGTTTTAGTGTACAATATATTTACAACTTTTCAGCATGCTTCCTTGCAGCCAGACAGGCCTTTTCTTTTGACATTACATTTTTTCTCAACTGTAGAACTTTCATATTCCAGTGCTTAAGTACAACTGTGCCGTGCACTGCATCACACCACAGATCAGTTGTCTGTGTCACAATGTTGAAAGTTAAAGCTGAAATCAAAGTTTTCTTTTGTAAAGTTTCCAAAATGGTGATAGCTTTTGCTTTTCTGGGCTGTTCAATCAAAGATGTGTCCTGGTCACCTTATACTGTAGATTTTTACAGTGTTTAACTGAGTGATATCTTTGAACAGATGTGGCTAGTTGCGCTAGATACAGACATCAGATCTCCACTCACAAGAAACACGTTTTACAACTGAAAAAAACAAAAGCCAAAGAAAAGGGCTGTGCGATGGAAATAATGAAAATATGGAGTACACTCAAACTGTTAATGTACATTTTTTAGGTAGACCTCTTTTAGGGGGATAAAATGTGTGTTGCTGTTGAGTCAGTGCACAGCTGTTCATTGCATCTTCTCCAAAGTCCACGAGTAACAGTAGATAGTACTCTGAATACTGATAAGTGCAATGTACAACTATAACCACAACTATAAAACCCAAATTATCCCTTTAAAGGGCTTTGCAATCAAATCATCTCTTTTTTGTTTTTACTTAAGGAGGATATAAAACAACCAATGAGATTTTTCATATACTGGCTGCCCAAAAGTTATTCTTATAATGACTTATTACTGCTTTGATATTTTATTCAGCATTAAATGCTTAATAAACCCTTAATGAAGGCATTAGTTACAACTTATAAAGCTTATGACTGACTTATTAGATATGTTACAAACCAGTTATCAATATTGAAATACTGAAAGTCATTCAGTTAAAGTGATGAAGCTCTTTTTTTTCATGTTAACAGCAGACCTCCCACAGTGCCCTACAGACTTAACCAAACTTTCCAAGAGATTTCACACCCCCTGCCCTATCCCATCATGGAAGGTTTTGATTCACAGGACTGACAACCTTATTATGCAGCGCACTTATTATTGATATTATGCCGCAGAGGCGCGGTTGCCATGGTCACCGAGCGAGAGACATTTAATTTTCTCTCCTCCATCATCATTATCTATGGGGCCATCTGTTGTGGAAAATGAATTCAGCCTCATTTGCATGACTGATAAGCACATTCTTTATCTGTCCCACAGAAGGTCATATGCCATGGATTTGGGGACTAGAGAGAGAGAGAAAGAGAGTGAGGGGGTGAAATGATGCGTGGTCTTGCCCCTCTGAAGGAGGTAAATGGGGTATATGTATGTGTTTGAGTGTCTATCGGAGCTTGGATGTGTGCATGTGTCTGCATAATGCATGGACATGTAATGTTTATGTATGCCCTCTTGTCCATACCCATGCCATGGCTTTGTTCTCATGTGGATGCTTTTAAATTTACATAAGCATGTGTGTCTTTGTGTGTGTTTGTGTATGTACCCACCATCATGACTGTGTGCAGCAATTTTGTGTGTGAATGAATATGCTTCCACAGTGGTTTGTGTGTGGGTGTCTATGCGTGGTACTGTAGGTGTAGTTTGTGTGTGTGGGAACTGCGTGTTTTTGGTTTTGAGGGCATTTTTACAAAGTGATTGCATTTGAGCAGTGAGACTTTTTGGGGGGCTATGTTTGGGCTTTAGTTTAGTGCACAGACTTGCAGTCTGTGGTGTTGTATTAGGATTAAAGCTGCATTTATTGATTTCTTGACCATTTGAGGGCCAAATAGTTTAGTACAAATCACTTGACATATGATCATCTTATAAAGTTGTTATTGCAAATGCATTAGCAAACAATTATCTGTTTGCACAACCAGCAGACACAGGGCAACATTAGCATTCATTTGGTGTTTTGTGTCTGTCTACCTGATAAATCTCAGTTCGATTTCTATTCTCCTTTTAGTTATATTTTTGTCTCCACCAACTCCTTGGAAGAATATGCAGCTTTTCTGCTGCTAAATGCTCCACTTTTTTCATAACTTACTAACTTTATCTGCTTTATTGTTTTAAGCAGGTAAAGCATATAAGGGTTTATAATGGATTTTTAAACTTAATTTTAAAAATAGTTGCATGACCCTGCGGTTGTTTATTTGTATTATCCGGTAATTGTTAAATTATGAAACGCTGTCATAAAGATCTCTTGTTCAAAGCTCCCCTTACACTGCCAGGACTAAAACTCAGGTCTTGGAATAACGAGTCCTTTATTTATGAATATATTTTGTTGGCCACAGTGTATTAAAATTTATCCTTATAGGTATAAAATATTACATTTCACATGTTAAATCACAAATAGCTACACAGGAGCTCACTGGCATGTTTTTCCATTGTATGCTTGTGAAAAGCACATTAAAATATGTGTATTACTTATAGAGGAATTGTGCTCCTATATTAATGATTCAGAATATAAGGTCTAATTAAACAACCTGTAAACAAGCCAGCATATGTAGATTTTTAATTGAAAAATTTAAACCACTTTATATTTGCTAATTCCTCCAAATAAACACAGAAGTACCATTTTAAGGATCCCAGTGTTTTCATTTGTGAATTCACCTTTATTCCTATTCTTATTTTACTGAAAAAAAACTGAAAAATTTTCCTGCTGCTGGAAACCCAGCTTATAAGAATTAACTTTGCAGGACCAAACATTTAGCCTAAAAGATGCTGAGAAGCTCCTTTTGGCTAAGGGGGAATCAGGGTCAAGTGATTCTTCTCTCTGGATTTGTTACTGTGAGCAACACTTGTCACGTAACACAAAGAAATTGAATATATTGCTAGGTATACTATTGATACTGTAGCCTTATTAGGTATCAGCCAGAATAGAGTTGAGGTTAGGAATGTATTTCCGTTGGTTAGAGCCTTAGGTATTTGGGCTAAAGACTGAATCGAGTCATTGAGGGTCCTCACAGGTGTAGTAACTTGTGTCTGTGTGTACTTCTGCCTCGCTGTGTTTGTGTATATGTTAGTGTGTTTATCCCCTGAAGCCATTGGTGTGTGTATATGTGTGTGCCGCTGCAACGTGTGTGTGAGTGTGTGTCTGTGTGTGTGCAGGTAAAGTGGCTCCCTAAGGGTTACTGTGTGTTCTGGTCTTTCATGTCTGGCACATTTGTCATCCCATTCCAGAGACACAAATCTCTCTCTCCTTCCCTCTCTCTCTCTCTCTGTCTCTTTCTTACTCTCTCTCTCTCTCTCTCTGACATACACAATACTGTACATAAGTAAGCTAAAGCTTGTTATTCCTCCTCTCTCCTACTCCCAAAACACCAGCAATGCAACCTCTCCTCCCTTATACATCTCCCTGTGCTCCCATAAGGTATCACTCCCTCTCTTTTTCCTCCCTTCCTTCCCCCTTACCCCACTCGCTCTTCTCCCTCAGTCCCACTGAACAACAAGCCTTCACCTTCTCCCACGCTATCTTTTCGAGTCCCAAAACACACTCATTCTCCTACTGTTCCTTCTTTGGTTCCCTGGCTCTAGCTTGCTTCCACTGTGCAGCATCAACACCTCTCACCTCAGCAACATCCTTCTCTCATGCTCCATCCACCACTCCTGCAGCTACGGGTTTCCCTTCTTACTTTTACTCGCACTCTGCCTATGTCTTATTTTACTCTTTCTTTTTACTAATAAAAAATCTGTTCTGGTTTACATTTACAAAGGTTCCCATAATGTGTGTACAAGCTATGTGTGCATTTCTTGTGTCTGCTTCAATCGAAGTGTATGTATGTATTTACTATCACATATGTAATCCTGTAATCTTGAGAAAAATGTGTGCTTGGAAATATGTGACTTTGAAGGGCATGCAAATAGTTCAAGTGCTTTATACTCAGCTAAAAGAGTTAAACTCAAGGAGGTATTTATGTGAAGTCGACTTTTTCACAATGGCATCCAAATGTTGTGCAACTGGTGATACTTTCAATCACTCTACTTTTATTGGTCTTCACATCAATTTGATAATATTAATTTTCAGCATCCACTTATTTGCTTGCTCTGTACAACACCTTGGACTAGAAAACACAATTGCCATCAGCTGGTGAATATGTGTCAGCTTAAATTTATCCTGAAAAGGACTTGTGTGAGTGTAAGAGGTAACAAGTAATTATAAAAAGTTAAGTGAACCTGGAATTGAGTGGACCTGTGGACCTGGAATTGAGGTTGTTTTATATGTTTTAAAGTTTGTCATGCTTAAACCATATGTCGTTTGTTTGTATGTTGTTGTTGCAGTCTGTGGGAAAATGTCAAAACTGTTTTAAAATAACTCAAAAATCCTATCTTTGTAAGCTTGCACACAATAAACCTCAGTTTTAATCATAATCAGGAGATCTCAGCATTGTTTTTGACAAAGTACCTTTAGTTTTGTCACGTCTTTCAGAAGCAGCATTATACATAACTACAGGTGGGAAGTAAGTTATTAAAAGTAACACACATGAGTGAAAATGTACCTTTTTAACAAGTATTTTTCATTTTCAATTTTTAAAGCTGTACTTCTGTTATTACTAACATATGTATTTTTTAGACAGTATGTAATGTCTCCTTTTTACTTCACTACTTTGCAAATTACCTCGGTTGAAAGTATTTTCTAAATGGGGGGACTGAGTTTAGGGAGAGACTGTGTGAGGGGCACCTCTACTGCAGATGCTTTTGTTGACAGCTGACTAAAAAAAAAAGGCACCACCTGTCTTTTGACTGCAGTGATGATGATGATGATGATGATAATGATGACAGGGCAAAACTTAGAACAAGGCAGCTTTCAATGACGATCCCTGTCCACATTCGGCCAGAGTTTTTACAGCACAATCTGTCTGTACAAATGTCTTATAGGTTTAATATTGAAATTTATAGATTTTGTTAGTAATTAATATTAAATTGGAAACAAACTTGTTCTTTAATTAAGCACTTATTTAATTTTAGTTACCTGAGTAACTTTACCTAAATGTACTTTTTACTTTTACTTGAGTCATTTTTATGGGAGTATTGTAGTTTTAATGAGTGTAGATTAATTAATTAATTAAGTAAGTAATCTACTTACCACTGCATATAGGCAGGTATATCATTTAAGAACTTTGCAAATATGCTAAAGTTCCTCATCCTATAAGGGTAAGTCCTGTAAAAAAGTTGTTATTGAGGTTCCATGAGGGTAAAGGGAAAACACTGTGACCATAACAATGTTGTATCAAAATTGGGTATCTTGGAATTCTTCTGGACAAGAAATTAATTTGTAAAATGAATATGTTAATATAACATTATTTTGGTAGATTTTAGTCTTTGCCCAAAACACATAAGGTAACACAAAAGCTTTTTGTACTTTTGGATAAATAATAGTTAGCAGCGGACTCAAGCTTCAGTTACATAAAAACCAAACAGCTTCTAGGTGTAGTCTAAGTGCACCACTGCAATATACCGCACATTTGATTTTCTAATCTTTATATCCTGTCATTCCAGGATTGGAATGGATTTTGGATTTTAATCTAATCACTCAACAGCTGACTGTTGAGTGATTAGATTAAAATGTCTGTTTGATGCTCTAATTTTTAGCATACAAGTACTTGGATATTAAGTTATTTATTTTTCTGAAACAAACATAATGATACAGGGGAAATATTGCTTTGTAAGATGTCTGGCAAATTTGATATTACTCATATTTTAATTGTATCACGCGCCTGTTATCTGTTCTTTGGTCTCATGTATGTGAATTATTTCTGTTCATATTCTTTGCTTTTTGACCCTCCATTCTTCCTTCACCCCTCTGGTCTACAGATCAAGCACTCCCCCTTCAGGACCACCTTTAGCTGACGCAGCTCACGTGCTCTCATTTCGTGCGGTGGTCTTAGCGGGTGTTAAGCACGTGGGTGTTTTTCAGCACCAGGAACTGACCATTATTGCAACTCAGTCATCTCCCCTGTAACGTCACTCCTGGGGCTGCTACAGCCTTATTACATACAGTCTTCGGTTTTAATTAGTTTGATGATAGCCGAAATGGCTATTAGTAGTAACAGCTAACCAAAGCAGTTCTATTACCACATACAAGTTAAAGAAATTATCACATTTAGGGCGAGTAATCAAACAATAGGTTTTGTTCTCCTTCCTCAGGGAGTTGGCAAGTTAGACTCAAATCTGGTAAGTCAATATAAAGAAGAAATATTAATTCAAAATATTTAAAAGGCGTCTAAATTTCCATGTCGTATAGCGTATAAGATTTGTGTCTGCTTTTTGTGTAATATAGGGAAGCTAATTATCTTTTATAAACTGGGACATCTTTAAAAATTCAGTGCGGTTAGCCTACTCTTAAGAAGTTACTGTAGTCGCTCGACATATTTCTAGACTATTTTTGTCACTTGAGGTTGTTTGTTACATGACTGCCATGTTTGTGCTAAAATCACTGTGAAATTTGAGCTTTCGTTTGTCATTATGACTTCATGATAAAGACATTTGAGCTAGTTTTTGCTAGTATAAGTTAAAGGTAACGTTAAGTTAGCCAGTAATTGATAGCTTTTTTAAATATATTTTAATTTGTGAAATATTTTATATCATACAAAGATTTTAAAGTAGCGGTTTCTAGATAATTACCACAGTAAAAGTGAAAGCAGAGGTGTACTTAATAGCGTTTGATTAAGTCTTAGTAAGCTAACCGGCGCAATGCAAGGCTCTGACACTCGCAGCTATTACAGAGAGAAACTCGAGTTAAACCTAAGGTTGACACTGCACAATGTGCACCGTGAGAGAGGGTTATGTATTTATGTTGAAAACATGTTAACACAAGCTCTCTTTCATATTAACTGTAACATTAAAAATTAACACAAAAAACAGCATAAAATACAAAAGGGCTCTGAGAGAAAGAAAACAAGTAAAAGCCGAGCGCTAGCCCAAACTTTCTTTGCAAAAACTTAGGCTTTTTTTGGGTATACAACCTAAGGAAGAGCTCATGTTGCTAATTTGTCAACAGTTATGCAACCGTTATTGGTTGACTAGTTGTGCAGTATTGCTTTACTTATTGATATTGTTTTGATTTATTTTGCTTGTCAGTATGTAACATAATGTGTGTATGTTCTAATGTCTGGTCTATGTGTCTTGCATGTTTTGTGTATATTGAAATTATGATTTTTGGATCCTAGGAAGACTAGCTGGTTGTACAGGTGTCAGCTAATGGGGATTCTTCTTAAATAAACAAATAAAAAAAGGCGAATGCAGGCAATTCAAACCCCTGTAATTACAAAAATGAGTTTGCTTAAAAGAACAAAATTTGTAACTCTAAGCTTGAATATCATTAATTTGACACAAGTGTAAGAATTTTTAAAGCTATATGAAATATGGCTCTAAAATGTTAATTAAGTAATTTTGTTAAAAACCCATGCTTTTACATTAAGACAGTTTTTAATATGAACAAATACATCTGGGGACACATAACTTTCAAATTTCCAAAGTGGTGTAAGCTATTGTTTTTCTGTTTTGTTTTTTTTCCAGTAAGTCTAACCACAAACTGATTTAGATTGTGAGCCTTTTTACTTTAGAGAAACCATTCCTTGATAAAAGCTTATAGACATCCAGATTTAAAAATCAGCACTGCTATATAAGTGGTATTAGTGAGGCTTCTGACTCAATGCTAATAGTGAAAGTAAGAATCATAATACTGCCTAAATGTCAATTTTGTCAAGTAATGTGTCATGATTCCATAAATTACCAGCACTTTCCTTATTCATGCTTATTTCTCCCCTTTGTTTATTTGTTTAAGAATGTGGGGTTAATTAATTGTGCTTGATTGGCATTAACATAGCCAAATAAGAATTTGAAATTGCTAATATTTAACGCCCTGAGGGCATCTGTGTCCCAACCCACTAGAGTACTTATCATGCCTTCCTCAACTGTTTGGCAGCATTGTTGGAGAGAGCAGTGCTTGTTGATTCTGTAAATCCTGCACTGCTATATGGCTTTTATTTTGTTTATTGTTATGGGGAAGATCAAAACAATGTGCCTCATACAAATGTATACTGGATTGGAGAAATTGCTACATAGGCCTATGTCATTTAATTTTATTCTGAATTATTATGTGCAAACATGAATTTATTTGAATATTTTATTGCGGATGAACATGTGAGGAGTCCCCAGTAGTCCCCCAGTAGTCTGTGGCTGCTGCATTTTCAGCTGAGTCTCCCCCACTGGTGGAAAATGAATGAATTAGCACCTCTTGTCCGGTAAGAAATAAACCTAATTTATAATCTAATTATGATGATGTCTGAGGGATCAAATTAGCATTCTCTTCTGTTTGCATATCTGGGTAAATATGGAAATCATCACACTGTTATTCCCATTTTCATTTACACAAGAGTGCACATGAATGTCACACTCTTTATGGTTTGAGGATGATTATATTGTAAATATTGTCCCCTGTTTGGGAGCCATGCATTACCGGTGCTCATCACTGAACACATGGCTACAACTAGCCTGTTTCAATACTCATTCATCTTCTGGGCTCTTAATTCTGGTGCTCAGCCAGCCTCGAAGCCTGGAATGGGGGGAAAAAGTGTTAATTAACAGCAAGCAAGCCAGCAATCAGCCAGAGACTTCCTTTAAGTTTGCATCCTGTTTCTATCTGAGCTCTCTGAATGATCCCAGGCCAAATAATGTGCACTGAACCACGAGTGGAGCTCATTTTGTCTTTTTAAAGGCACAAATTTGTGTCTCTCCCATTTGAAATAAATGCACCGCACATGGCTTCCTATCCCTCCTCTATTCTCCCTCTCTTTCCCTTCCCTTCCTCACTCCCTCCATCTCTACCCAGGGCCCGTGGGAAGAACTGACTCTGGGAGCAGACAGTCTGCAGCCCTGAATAAATGTATAAGAGGGAGAAAAGGAAGGGAGGGCACATCAGCAGGCAGAGAGAGAGCAAGGGAGGGAGTAAGAACATATTGAGTGTTGGAGGACATACATGCACAGTGTACAGAGAGACTTAGATACACAGATAGAGGGGGAAAGAGAGAGAGAAGGAAACCAGTTCAGCTTATAGGACTGAGAGAGGAGAGAGAGCATTTTAGCCTCTTTCAACCATCTCTCCCTCTCATCCCAGCACAAACACATGCTCATACACTCTCCCACCCTCTCTTCCTGACGCACGCACACACACACACACACACGCACACCCACACACGCACACACACACACACTTGCACGCAAACACACACACACACATTTACAGACACACACAGACACGATTGCTTTAGGGTATACCAGTCGGCTTTGGCAGTCCTCTCCTTTGTTGTTTTTGCTTTTGGTTAGTCTCAGCGGCAGCACGGCGTGCGCCTGTATCGCTGGGGTGGGTGCATGTGTATGTGTGTGTGGAGTCTGCGAGGCGGTGTGTGAAGGATGCCACTAGCAGTACCCGGGTAAGTCAGCTCCTTCCTTCTTTCCCTTTCTGCCTTCCTCTTCCTGCCTTTCTTTTTTTTGTGCTTTTCTTTCTTTTCGTTCTCCTCTCTGATCTGCAGTATCTCCATCTCGCTTGGGATGCTCGCTTCTCTCCACCTACCATGCACACCCGCTATGTACAGCTCTCCTCTCTCTCCCTCCTTTTTCTCTGTGCTCTCTCTCTCTCTGTGCTTTCTCTCTCCCTCAGTGTCTTTCTTGGTCTGTGTTACACCGTCTCCTACCGACTGTGCTCACGCCATCCCTCCTTCCCTCGCCTGTTTCCTCCGCTCTCTCTCTCCCTCTCTCTCTCTCTCTCTCTCTCCTTTTCGCTCTCTCTCCAGGCTGCGCCTCATTGGTGTGTCCTGATTCCCTTTTTCCATTAGGCTCCAGGCCCATTGGTCGCCTGCCTTCCAACCATTATCTCTACTCAACCACCCCTCTGTCATTCTTTCTCCCTTCGCTCTCCCTCCTTCCTTCATTCCCAGTCATCTCTCAAGTCATAAAAATGATTTGCATGCAAGAGGAGAGCAGAACTTTGCAGCGAGCACAGTAAGAGATTGGGAGAGAGTAGGGGTGAGAGGTAAAATAAAGACAATAAAGGAAAGGAAGCGCATTCTGGAAAGCAGGAGGAAAAGTTTAAAGAGAAGACTGCAGTTGGTAGGTAACTGTAACTTGTTTATGGCATCTTTTGTCTTTGCTTTTCCATTGTTTGAAAAGTTAAGGTTCATCTACAATTTTGCAAGGAAAATGTTTGAGTAAACTAAAAAAATACTTTCAGCTTCAATTTGAGGCAGAAAATCAAATTATGATTCTTAATTCTATAAAGTTTTCGAAGGTGTTAGCTGTTCAGAGTAATTAGTAGTGTAGTTTATAAGAATAGTAGTGGTGCAGTGACTTAAGTGTGAAAGAGTAACAGCTGGCTAAGGTGATTTGATTGGTTTTAACAATGTTATGGTCATGTTTCTCTCGGATGGCTAATCATATATTTTTTGGTTAAATTGTTTTTGACAGTAATTGTTTGCATACTTGTAATTAATATTTTCCCTCTTAAATGCAGTTTTATTTTCCAAAAAGACATGTAGATGTAGCATTTAATGGAAAAGTTTGTTGTGTAAGTTTTGTGCTCCTGCTGTGTGTAATGCTGCATTGCAAACTTGGGCTGTTTTGGAGATTAGTAAAGTTTTCTGAAGAAAACGCTTATCACTACGCATGTGTTTAGTCCTTAAAACATGAATTATTTATATCATCATAGCTTGATTTAAGTTTCCGCATGCTTGTGATTTGATTTTTTGTTTTATTTGGCTAATCCTGGAGTACTTTTATCCTTTGCTGGAATCTGTCAAGTGTGCGGTGTGTTCTATTTGCTAAGGTCTGGAGGTAAAGAGAATACTGTTTGGCATCCAGGGAAGGTAGACAGACTGTGACTGCCAGAAAACAATTAGTAGTTATAGTTGTGGAAATAGAGACAGAAAAGAGACTGAGGGGGGGAAAAGACGAAACGTGAAGTTGGAAGAGAGCTTGAGTTCCAAACTTCATATACAGAAAGCATTTCAGTTGAGCTGCATGCATGGAAACAATTGCACTCACACAAATATGCATGTACTAGTCCCTTAGGTTTGTATTTTATCCTACACATAGTAATTTTTTGTTTTGTATGTGAGGAAAAACAATGCAGATGTTGTTGTGTGTGTGCTCCCGTGGGTGGCATATACAGTATACACACAGCAGAAGGCAGATGCGCTTCAACATGTTTCATTCTGTCAAGGATAACAAAGCTCTGAAACAAAATATGCAACTTGTGTCTACTCTCCCTTGCCTAAAGTGTGTCAAAATGAATGTTTCTCATGTCAACAAATGATGGAGACTGTGTAGTGAAATCAGGGGATACTGTTGGGGATTGTAACAGCGCATTCCCCATACCAAGAAATTTTTTATGACAATTCAACCTACAATACGTAGGCATAGTAAAGTTCTTCTTATTCAAATATAATCTTTTTTCTATGAAAAGTTTCTTTAATTTTATAGATTTAGTCTGATCTCAGACTTTTATATTAAAAGCTGTTAATAGAGTGAAGCCTCTGAACACTGCAGTCATTCTTTGCTCTCACACTTTTCACCTTATAGTTAATGTTTTTATGACAATTTCTGTTGCGGAGTAAGAGTTGAGAGGTTTTGTATAAAGTGTAGTTTTCTTTAGTGCCCTTTGTCTTACAGAGGTGTCACAATTTCAAGGCAGTCGGGTCAAGCCACTTGGCATGAGGTAAAGCCATGTTCTGTGGAATGTTCCTCTGGCCGGAAGAGGAAGGAAATGTCTTGCTTATTAGGGGAGACTTGTATCGGTGTGTTGAGTGTGTGTGACTATGTGCGTGTTTGTGCCACCATGGTGCCTGATGTGCTTTGCTGAGCAAGCTGAGGACAGGGAGACAGCCGAATGTGATTAAATTACAGAGGGAAAGCACGCTACCCAGGTCTTACCGAGACCAACATTGCGGGAACCCCCCTCCCTCCCATCTTTTCTCTCCTCGTCTCTCCTTTTCTCTCTTTCTGGTCTGAAAATAGAAGGATCTAGCCCTTCTTAATCACAACAGTCCAACCTGAAGGGGAGATTAAATTGGTTGTTGATGGGATTGCTGAATATGGACTGTGAGGTCATAAGAAATGCACTGATGCACTACACTTGGATACTGTAACCTGCCTCTCTGCTCAGTATGTCCCTGTGTATTTCATAATTGTTATACATTTGAAATTTCTGTCAAATCTATGTCAGATTACAGTACTAAATTTGACAAAAAAGCTGTAAATTTTTAAAAAACGTATGGCTGCAGACAGAATCTAATGTGTGGATGGGTGAAGGTCTTTATTCCAGCCTTGCGTGGGAGATACTGTATGCCCCTTATTCCTCAGCAGGCTAATGAATGAGCAGCAAGAAGCCTCCTGGGGATTCCCTGCTTGCTGTCGACAGGGTTGGGTTGGGGGGCAGCCGTGTGCTAATATTAGCATCAATGTTGAGTGGCTGGATCACACATCCACACGCTAAGCTTAGCATGTCTGAACTACAAGGAACCATAGCATGACTCTGCAATCATGCTAGATAGTCTGTAAGATCTGCAATGGTCGCATGTGCTAACACATAGAAATTATGTATACCCAAAAAGATGTTAACATTACAACTTATTTTAAAAACACTTTGAAACATTTTGGCAGTTTTTAAAATTATTTGTATATGTACGTATAAAGGTTGCTTATTTTTTATTCTAAAATTAGTTTTCTCAAACACACCAGTGAAGATGACTGAACCTTGAATTATATGACTGTACACTCTTGAGGCTGTAGACAATCTCTCAGTAAAACTGCCATCTGCAACCTATGCTGTACTGAATGCAGCTCCCAGTAGATCATGCTACCTATCTTCCCAACACAGAGCACGGATCACCCTCTCTCCCTGTGGTGAAGGCTAAGACAGGCTGGCCTTCTAACATAACCTGCCCTTGACGTTAGACTGTAGTGCACCCATAGCAGTGCTGCAGTCTTTGCCCACGCCATGGAGGCTGTCTGCTGTCTTTCTCTACAATGAATCATAGCATGACACAAATCGATTAGGCACAGCCGGGATTATTTTAAACATCTCCCCTCAAATAGTAAATTTATTCAAGTAGAGTTTGATTTTTTTCTTCCTAACTTGTACGTAGGCCAGAAGGATTAGCCTGTGGTTGCATTGTGAGCCTGTATCCTGTATCCTCGTGAGCCTGTGTGAAAATTCCATAAAGAATCAATGTGTTCTTCCAATCAGCCTCAGTGACTTGGTCAGGCAAGGGAGGAGAGGGGATTGATCTATTTGACCAGACACAATGTCAATACTGACGTCTACTCAGTGAAAGATGAAGCTGCTCTCTTGTCCTTCACATGCGTCCTTGCTACGCTTGCTGCTACAGGTTATCAGTTATGGCACATCCATTACTCTGATCGAAAATCATGATTTGTGGCAGCCTCTGGTAAAACCTTAAATTTGGCAATATTACAGTATAGAATATCCATATTTAATAATTAAAATATAAAGCTCTTGACTGGGTCAAGCTAAAACTAGTCATAAATAATATGTTTTACAAATTTTAAAGGTTCTCACAATAATGCTGCAGATATAGCATGCATCTTAAAAACATTGGATAACTAAATAAAACATGGTATAACAAAATAAATCTCTAGTGCGTGTAAGGCATGATCAACAAATTAGTAAAACTTAGATCTAGAAAAAGCTTAAGTTTCCTACAAGGACGATAAATCATATTAATTGAAACACCTCGGAGTTGAGGTTAAGATGTAGTTTTTTGATATGCCAATTTTATTTTCATACATAGAGGGATGTACTTGCAATACTAATTACATAATTGGTATCTCAGATGTCCCAAATGAAATTTAAAAAAAAGAACTTAACATTACTTGTTGCTGATTGAAGTAGTAATATTACAAATAGCAGGTTACCACTTAGATCTGGTTCTTCATCCATCTTGTAAAATAAGAGCAAAGAGAGAGTTTTGGTGTGGGTATCCCTCCAGAGATAGCACGGGTGCCACCATGCACACACACCTCCGTGCCTTTAGTCTGGGAAAACATGATCTATCTCCTGGCGGGCAGGCCAATTAAAAACCAATCAGGCTGCTCGGAGTACGCTGGTAATGGGAAAGCCACGGCAATGGAGGAAGTGGGACTGATTAATGGACATTTTCACCTTGTGGCATAACAGCCTCCCGCAGGCATCCATCACCCCAGGGGACAACGTTCACCTACACCCATGCAGGCCCCACACCCTTGCAGCACTGTCAGAGATGCAAATGTCTGAGTAAATGATGATAAGCATTAAGTGAAAGAATAGGTATGAGTCACTTTTTATTAGCCTCCCCGACCTGTCGGCCATTGGGTTGTAAAGTGACATACTGACAAAATCTGGGCATCATTTCATGGGAAGACTTTAGGGGATATGCTGGTCAACTACTCAGCAAATGCAACTTCTGGAATATTCCAACTAGTATTAATAGCTAAACCTTTGCCATCCTCTGGTGTTTAGAGTTGATGATGCTGCCTACTGTTGTTTTTTGTCAGGTAATAGTTGGACTTCCCACAAGGTAAGTATGCATTTTTTAACATTAGGGTCATGGCACTCTTACTAAGGAGGGGTGGAAAAGTCTTTTTGTTTCGTTCCCTCCAATACCATTGTACAGCAGTAAGCATTCTAAAAGAAAAGTATTAAATGGTGTGTGCGAGGTTCATTCCATTTCGGGAGCTGCTGTGACCTACTTCACACAGCCAGGCAGCTAGCTGTAAATAAGGATTTTCATAACCTGGTTTGGCCTTTTCCCATTAGAGGCACAACTGTGCCTTGAAGAATATTATAAAGAGCACAGAGGCAGCTGTTTGGAGCGCAGCTACGATATTATCAAAGCACTGACCTTGAATGTGTTTGTGTTGTTGTCATGCGATTACAATTAGTTTTTAGTACTACATTTAGTATGGACTAAAGGTTTTTGTATGCAAACCATGATAGAAAGGAAAGGTAAAAAAGCAGGCAATTCAGTTCTTGTGCCCCTTGCTAAACCTTCTATATTCATTTAGCTGATACCCTGCCTACATACACCATTAAGGAGGAGGAACATCAGAGATTGTAATTCCGGCTAGTTTAGTTTGCCTTATGTGTTACACATGCAAGGTGAGCATGCTTAATTTGATGAAACATGGCACTCATATGTGTCTTTGAAAATGGCTCATAATAGTTTGGAGCATAGAAAGCATAGCTGTTCTGCAGTTTGTTTTTTTTAAATCTGTGTTTGAAGTACATAGAAATGCAAGTGTGCAAGTTGTTGAATGGTCATTTTTTTGTCAAATTTATTTTTAAGTTTTCCCTTCTTTTTTTGCAAAAACTTCTACAAATTAAATCAACTCTAACATTGGTTGACTGTTGACATTTTCTTTTTCTAAACAAAGACAAAATGAATCAGAAAACAAAATGTTTCATGACAACAACACCCGCCTCCTCAGTAATGATGGTATCATTGTGGCATCACTACTAAAAAGTCCTCAGATTCTTTCCAGCCAGATATGTAAATCTTTTCATTTTAGTTAGGCTGCCCCTGCATATCAAAGTATATATGAAGAAATGTAGGAGAAAGAAAAGAAAGACAAGAAAATAATAGTAAAAAAAGAAAAAAGAAGGTTCTCTGTTAGGCCAGTCTCTGGGAAAGTGGTGTGATATTGAAAAATGATTACCAAACAGGCATCCATTATTCAACAGCGCAATCAGGGAGGGCACAATCTCCTTATTTATACTAGCTCTGTAAATCAGATTTGTCGCTTTTGATCACTTTAAAATCTCCCAGTCATACACCGGCAATATTGGGCGAATATTACACTGTCTAATGGGTAATTGGCGATGACGTGTGACACCAGTCAAGAAGAATGGACGGCCTACAGGAGCAAGCAGGGGGAGGTTGGAGGTATGGGAAAGCGAGATGATTATTGAGCATAGTGTTGCATTTAGCAAGCATGTTACAGGTCTCCTCATGTATAGGCTTCATCCCGATTCCCCTGTTCTGTCGAGCCATTGATGTGAAGGGCAGAATGAATATAAATGCACTGCTGACATTAAATCAAGCACTATTTGTTTCGATCGTGACTCAACCTGCATATTGTTGCAGTCAGTGAAACACACATTTTTTAAATTTTTGGCATGTTTTGGAAAATAATTAAAGAATATTAAATAAATGTGGCTAGTGTTTACAATTTGGGCAAGTATGAGTCTGGGTGTGTGAATAAATAAGTGTGATTGCTTTATAAATGAGTGTGTGTGTTTGCATGTGTTTGTATGTGTGTGTGTTCTTGTGTGTTTGAGAGTGTGTGTGGGATGGGCTGAAGCTTGTGCTAGAGCATTGGGAGGCAGGCAGGCAGACATGATGTGCTCTGAGTCGCAGTGTCTCTGTGAGGGTGGCCTGACCTCTGCCTTCAGCTCCGCTTCACAGGACAGCAGCAAATAAGAGGTGTCATCGCATGACAGCAGCATAGCCCCTCTTTAGGACTGATGGCTCATCGAACGCACATAAATACACACATGTGGTAGCAAATGTGAGTGTGTGGACAGGCATAAGCGTACACATGCATGCAAACATACAAGTTTAGGCAACAGTTGGAACATAAACAGACATAGATGCATAAATATTGACGCACAATCCTCCACACAAATTTCCAGGAAAACACAGCACAGATCAATAATTTTGTTTCGTGAACACACAGCCTTTGTTTGGGGAACAATGATTTGGATTCAATTTTGACCACTTAGTGCTTATGACTTGCTTTGACTAGCTCTAAAAATCAAACTCAGATGAAGAAAGGATTGTGTCAGACAACAATCCAAGCACACTCATTTTTGATTTGCTTTCTTTTAAGGGTGTCAGAATGATGATGAGAATTGGAAAGCCATTTTTATTTTAGATAATCTGTCTTTCTGTCTTGTGCATTCAAGTCAAATCAATCATTTTTTAGACTCAAGCTTTTTAGGGCCAAGTTTTTGTGTGACATTTTGTCCGTTGTTGGTAAATTCATCACATACAGGCAAAAGAATGCAATCACAGTGTGTCATCAGAGGCGAGAAAATTTTGCTTGTTGCGACTGCTAGCCAATATTAAGAAACAGAGTAAGTCATTATTGTATACCAGTAAGAGAATTACAAAAATATGAGCCTTACAGACTGCTGTCTTGTGTACTTTGGCTTTGGCTCTAAACTAAATAAAAAATAATCAGGAGTGTGTTATAAAAAGAGAAGGTGAACATGCGAACCTCAAGTTTTTCATGTTCGTTTGCATGCTTTATGTACATACTTCATGTGTGTCTGTATATGTGTATTTTTGTGTGTAAGTAACTGTTAGTAAGTAGACAGAACAACCCTGCTTCTCAAACCAGGGCATATCCACCTGTCACCTGGAGGCCTCTTTGGACACAGCCCCATGAAACCGCTGACAAGGCACCTCTGGGCCCTCTTACAAACTCCCCTCAACACACATACACCTACAGAGCCACACACACAGTTCTAGTTGCTCTAGCTGTGTGTGCCCTCTCCCTGTCTGTCCTTCTTCTGTCTTTTCATTTATCTTAGCCAGCTCCTCTCTCTACGTCTCAGCAAACATTCTCTCTCCATCCCCTCTTTGCCTGTTGAAAAAAATCCTGTGTTTCCCTTGTACCCTCCCTGTCTATCCTTTTGCTCTGGCTCTGACTGCAATGCATATATGTTTCATTGTTATTCTTGTCTCTGTAACAGGATTTTTCTTGTCCCAGTGGATGATTAGTTTAAATATAACTGTAAGAGGGGGTTGCAAGTTTCGCTTTTACTTCTACATCTCAGTTCGGTGGTTAACGAGGGGGATGGATCACATATTTACCGATAACAAGGAGGATAGCATCGTTTCTCATTCTCTCTCACCAGTTGCGCCCCACAGTCCCATGCATAATAAATCAGACCCTCTGTGTCAGCATCGGTCTCTGCATACAGACAAGAGAGTCATAGTGTGTAGTGCGATTTCTACAAAATACAAGAGGAATCTTTGCACTCAGAGCTGGATTCTTGCTTCCCTCTATTGCTGCAATGTATTCAGGTCATTCTTAGGTCTCCCTTAAAAAGCTTCTTTGCTTTTTCTGTGTTAAGCTACCACATCTTGTTCATTTTACTCAAATCTGTATACTCCTGCCCTGAATAAACAGCGCTACACGTTTTAGTTCTTTAGTCTTAGCCCTCACCGCCACTTGCTTCCTGAAAGAAGGCACTGCCCTGTTCTTGTAAATGACCTAATTTTCCTGCTCGGCCCAGCGTTTTCCAATGTGAGCCACTCCAAAATAGCTTGGCTAAAGCAAAGCGAGGCAAACTCATTTCCATCTTGCATAACAGGGACCAAACATCCCCCCCTTCCTAAGCTCAGTGGTGAGATGGCACATACTCTCACAGGCTGAATATCAGCTTCCCACCTCATTGTATGAAGAAGATGGTGGTATTATGCATTTCACTAATTCATTTTCAGCCCACAGTTTGTGCATTAGGTTGTTTTAGTCTTTCATATTTTTTGGCAAGTTAATTCTGAGTGTAAGTTTGACTTGGTTGATAAAATGAATATACGTTCGTAGTCCAGAATAGAAAATAAAGAAATTGCAAAGGATACATAACCACAGTGCAAAAAAATCAAAAGGATTCCAAAAGGATTCAGGGCAACATATTTCAGACATAGACTACACTATGATCTATATTTCATACTATAACAACATCAAAATAACTATTCATACGCTATAAAAAGCCCATTAAATTGCAAGCCCTGCATAATATCACAGTAAGACAGCATTACAGAACAGCATAAGGACCGTATATGCAATTGGCCCATATCTACTCCCTGTCATTGAATTGGCTTTGGATGGAGATAATGAGGAGTAGGGGGTTGAGAGAGGAATCATTATTTTACCCATGGCTGCGGCGCTTCTTAACGGGGTCTGTAGGGCGCCTTCACACAGCTAATGTAGAGAAATGGAAACAGATGGA
This sequence comes from Acanthurus lineatus, assembly GCA_029814665.1. Lineage (NCBI taxonomy): Eukaryota > Metazoa > Chordata > Actinopteri > Acanthuriformes > Acanthuridae > Acanthurus > Acanthurus lineatus. The sequence goes on from JAPZDV010000007.1 coordinate 23,119,163, forward strand.
AGGCATGATTATTTGATCTGCAAAGAGCTTTTGGTGGGCTTTGTAGTAACTGAACTAGACTGCTTAGAGGCAAGAGAGTGGGTTGTATATGTCTGTGGGTGTGTGTGTTTGTGTGTGTGTGTTCTGGGGAGTGTGTTAATGTGCCCGGGTGTGGGTGGCTATTGTTTGTGTGTGAATGCTCGCATGCATGTGCAAGTGTGTTTGTCCATCTGTTCTTGAGTTTGAATGCATCACATGTGCCTGCGTGCATGTTTGCGTACTCCTCTATTAACAATGAGATTATTTGTTTCACACCTCAAACACAAGGCCTTCTTATTTGGATGCAGCAATGAGCAGTAATACAGGTAGAAAACTATCTCTTTCAGTGTTTTTTTAAATGCAGTGTACAGGTCCGCTGGTGCTTGTTAGAGTCTGTGTCAGGTGCATGGAGTCTGTGTATGTGTGCATGCCTGGATTTGTGTGTGTTTGTTTGCATGTGTGTGTTTGTGTGTTTGTGTGTGTATATGTGTTGCTATGCTACAAAAAATCTTACCATGCTTCCTAATAATTTGGTAATTGTACAGAGTTCTGTACTTGCAAGCAACAGCAAGACTTACATGCACACATTTTGTGTGTTTGGGTTTTTCCGTTATGACCTGTTCATTCACACATACTGACTGGCACAAATGCACTCATAGAATGCAGAGGGCTCATCTGCTTTACTCCTACACACACACATGTTGAATAGACATCAGTGATATTGCATCTACTGTACTGGGTGTCCACCTAAATGTGTTCCCATTTAAAAAATTTGTAGAGGCACATTGCTGCAGACACATGAGGCTATCTGTAAAAGCTGTACACAAAAGAGAGGGAATTCATCAGGCTTTGGATTATTCTATTGATGTTACTGCAATGCTGATGTTGTCTTCATACCTCTACACAGGATTCACACCTACCGCAGTATCTACATGTACTTGCACCACATAGTTTGACCTTACATACAAAGTGGCATAGACACATACATCATACTACTGTATACATGCCGTTAGCCTCAACACAGAAAGTGCAGGGACACACTGTATCGCACTGACAACACATATAGCCCTCTGTCTTTGTCAGACACACACATTCATACTCACACACAGTCACTGAATGGGGTACATTATCACATGTGGTTCCCTGTCAGGCGAAGGGTTGGGGGACGTGACTGGCTGGTGTGTGTGTGCGTGACTGGCGGGCCACACCTGTCAACAGTACTCCATAGGCTGGGTGCTGATGCTATCTGACAGCCTGACTGCTATCGCAGGATGTGTTTGTGTGTAAGTGTGTGTGTGCTTGAGTGTGTGTGTGTGTGTGCTTGTCTGGGTGTATATGCGTATGTGTATGTGTTTGTGTGTTCCGTGACCATTTGGATGAGTCATTGCTATGCCCCCGCTGCTGTTTTCCCCAGAGGATCCTCTAGTGTCT
>JAPZDV010000007.1:23120711-23133547 GCA_029814665.1 Acanthurus lineatus
TGTGTGTTCCGTGACCATTTGGATGAGTCATTGCTATGCCCCCGCTGCTGTTTTCCCCAGAGGATCCTCTAGTGTCTGACTGGTGGTGTGTGTGTGTGTTTGAGTTTGAGTGTTTGTGTGTCTTTGTGTTTTTTTGTCTGGCTGTGTCTTCAGACCCTATTAACAGCTGGCCTCTTACTCACACAGTAAACAAACACGTTGAACCATCAAAATTTTTAGTGATCTAGTCTCTAGTAGTGTTTGCACCATGCCTCTGCAACACATTCAAATACGCAATGTGCTGAAACACTCATACTCTTCATCTGCTGTGTGCTTGTGTCTGTAACACAGCAATATGCTTTAATTCATGGGTAGGATTTACATTAAAGAACAACACCTTTGGCAATTTGTCCCTTTGTCATGCAAATTGTATTGCTTTAAATGTAATGTTTCAGCCTACTTCACAATGTGTATATAAACGACTTCTTTCTGGATGTAACTCTCAGACACCATTTTTCAATCATGGCCGCCACAGACCCAGCATTATGAAGCAGCTGTACCCTCCAGTGCCTCTCAGCAGCACATGCATTTGGCTGAAATATTCAGCCCAGCTCACAGCATTACCTTGCATGTATAATTACCGGATATGCTGCCTGCCGCTGATAACTCTTCCAAACAATGTTTGAAGGGGGAAGGCGGCGATGAATTCCCAATGAAGTGTGAAAAAGACTGATTAAAATTGCCGTGGTCAAAAGCCAGCGCACCAGTGTGTTCTGCTCTTGCGGACCAGGGGAGATGGGAAGACAGGCGCTGCAGTTGAGATAGCTAGCTCTTTTTTTATATACTGTGCTTTGGAATGATTTTTGGTTTCTATTTTGGTCCACAGTGGAAATTATATTGGCATTTAAAAAATATTTTGTATTTGATTGAGCTTGTCATAAGAAAAAATATTAAATAAATAAATAAATAACCCCATTTGGTGCAACTTTTGAGCAGTTCCACTCAAGAAATGCTTTGATGAAAAACAAAAATTCTCATTGTCTGAGAGGTCTGGTGGTTCATGTATATAGGATTTGCAGTTAATGTGTTGTTTGTTGTTTGCATATGAGTACATGTTTAGAATGTATTATATGTTGTCTGTATTTTGCGCACTGTGTGTGGGTGAGTTTTTCTCCTATTGTGTCCTTGATAATATAAACTATATAGACTGTATATGTGTGTATGAACACCTGTGTGTGGCTGTATACCAGAGCCCAAGCGCCCGGGAGCCTATTTGCAGAGGGGGAGGGATGATGGCGTCTCAGTTGTGGCGTGTGGGCGTCAAGCTCAGGGCACCTAATTACAGCCCCGGCTCCTACAGCCTGCCTGCGTCTCCCTTAGCCCCCATGTTTGGGTGCATCTTCCCTGGCAGAGTCAGATGATACGTTCCCCTCGTTTCCAAAGCTTTGGTCTCAGGAGGGCTCCACCTTAACACAAAGCACAGCTGTGTCTGATTAGCCGATTTAAATGAGATCCCTAGCTAGCTGGCTATATCGTCATTCTCTTTGTTGACGTTTTTGAGGTAGACTGCCAGACCGCCACCCGACATGTTTAGCTCTTTTGCTTGATCAGGAGATTTCTGTATCATGTCTAACAAACATTGGCATTACACATCTGTAGGGACCTCATTTGGGCTAGTCAAGTGGAGAAACTCATTTGCCATCTAGCTAGCCATGTACCTCTGGGCTAACAAGCCCTGACTAACAGAGAGCCTTTTTTAATGTTTCTTCCATTCTTCTCTTGTACACTGATGTACAGTTCAATAATTGGTGGTTATTAGTGAGCTTGCTGGAAGAAGAGCTGGCTAACTGGTTAACCCTTTCCTCCCTAAAAGGACAGCAGTTGTCTTTCATCACTTTTCTGAGGATTAAAAGGCAGAGAGAGTGGGAGAGAGAGACAGAGATGTATGCCTATAGTGGGGGTTGGTTATTATTATTTTTTGCCAACAGCAGATGCCAGGCACTGTGGTTTTGACTGGGCACACTTTTAAACACAACACAGCTGCCTTCTCTTCATCTGGGCACCGGATAGAAAGAGGAGGGAGGAGAGGAGAAGGGAGTAAAGCAGAAGAGAACAAGAAAAAAGACAGAATAAGAATAAGAGAGAGCAGGAGACAGGCTATGTGGGGAGAAGCATAGGGAACATGAGGGAAGAAGGAGGGGGAGAGAGAGTAAGAAACAAAGGCTGACACAGATAACATCAATCAGCACAGCACAAACATGGGCCGGGTTTACCATTATGAATGGAGAGATACCCACATCCCCCTCCTAACACATCCCCAGTTTAGCATTCCCTTCCAAAAGCTGGGAACCACTAACTGGGCCAATCCACAACAGGGATTAGCTATCTAGCTGCAGAGGCATTTAAATGTGCTCATAGAAAACTCAGAGCTTTATGTGGGACTGACTGTAAACACAAACGCATACTGAGGTGTCAGAAAGAAGAAACAAATACACTGTTTACTCTATTTATTTTGGTGTATTTTAAGGGATACTGCACATAATTTTAAATCTATACAGAGGGCATGTTTTAAACCGAATGAAACATTATATCCTTACACTAAACCATCTATTTTAAGATTAAATACGTGAAACATCAGGATACTCAACAGAAGGAAGGAAAGACTATTAAATGCAGAATGATGTACCAAAAATATAAAAAGGATACAAATATATGATACAAGATTTAAAAAAAACACTCCACTATATCAAGAGATGAATGCAGTGTCTAACACATTAGAAAAAATATCAGACTGTAGAAATGTGTTATGAAAATGTTGACATCACATACATTCAGTTTAGTGAGTGTACAGTATCAGGCTCTGTGTATACTCAAAGCCCAGGGGAAAATGTGGTGAGATGCTCTCTGAAAGCTGTGGGATGAGCTCTTTAATATGTGCAAAATATAGATAAAATTTTTCCTTTTTCCTTGCTTCCCACCTGTGAACGGTGATGCAGGGCAAAAGTCAGCACTTCTTAAAAAGAATTACACAATTTTGTTATTTTACAATTATTTTATGTATGATTGCAAAGACCCTTGCGCCACAGTATGCTTGTTTCTCTCGATAGGTCTCTCATTCCCCCTCTCCCTCTCCCCTTTTCTTTTGTTCTACCTCTATTAGAGTTGTCCTTGACTGCGGAGTGAGAGCACAGTGCAGCCTTTGGTTGAATGGAGCCAGTCAAACGCTCTCTCGCTCTCCTGTTGAGACAAGAATAGGAAAAGACATGGGGGAGCAAGAGAGGGAGAGAGACAGCGAGGATAGTGAGAAAAGAGAGAAGAGCGCCTTTTTCAATTCAGCAAACATCTTCATAAAGCCGCGAAGAGCTGACAATGAGACAGGAAGAGTATTAGCAGGAAGTTGGCCTGATGACTAAGCGTCTGAAGACAGGGAAGAGCTCTGGGCATCTTGTTTGTAAATACAGTGAGTGAACAGACATTGTCTGCCAAAAAAGAAAGCCTCAGAAATTGTAGTGCATAATTACTTATGATGTAGAGCTTTTGATCCTGAAAAGCCTGCTTCTTGGTGTGGAATGGCAAGGTGGGATCCATTATGGTAAATGTGAACTCAAGATAGCTGTCATTTAATAGCTGCACACTAAAAACCTCTTTCAAATGTTCAGGGAATATCTATATAAGTGTGTGTGTGTGTGTGTGTATATGTGTGTGTCACACTGAATATAAATATATATATATATAAACACACGCATATATATACTTACCGGCTCTGAGGCTGTGTTGTGAGGCTGTGTTAGATGTTTTGTGAGAACATTTCTGAATCTTCATATTTTTTTATGGTGCCCAACACTGATGACATTAACAATATTAACAATAGTAACAGCAAGATGTACGTTGCTGCATCATTTGGTGTGTCTTAGTTATTCATCCACTCATACATACAAAAGTACCTTTTATCCAGCAGGTGACCCATGGAAGAATTTTGTTTGTCATAAATAAATTTTCAATGTTCCTTGCAAGGACAAAATTAGTCTAAAGTCCCTGCTACACTTAGGCATTTTAACAAAGTGTGGACAAGCTGTCCCTCCTGTTTTGTCTCAACTGATACTCCTTAAAGAGACCACCAATTAAAATATTCTTGTTTTCATAACCTTAGAATGAGTCCTTTATATCTGGGCAGGGAGAGGGTCTTCTTCATTAGAGTGTTCCATTTGTTTCACATGTTTCTACAGTGGCCCAGAGCAGACAAGCAAAACACTAACTCTAGAGAGGGCCACAAATTCTTATTCTTATTCTTCTGAAATTTAAGTTGTTTTTCCTAACAGCAGTCCCTTTTCCTGTCCTGTCAGTACATCTCTGTGAAAGTGAAGAGAGTAGAAGCTACTACTGAATAGGGGTAGAGGTTCATGTTCGCCATTTTACAAAGCACCTTTACAGACAGACATACAATAAGGCAAATAAACAGATGACAGACAGATGGACAGGCAGACAGGTAAACAGGCAGATAGACAAGCAGACAAACAAATAAAGACACAAACAGATGACGAATAGACAGGCAGATAGTCAGGCAGATTGGCAGAGTGGCTGACAGCCTGACCGCTTTCCGCCAGAGAGGTATTGGCTAGAAAGAGTGGCTGGCAGGCAGACAGGCAGATGGACAGGCAGGCACCCATGCACACAGACAGACAGACAAAAGCAGACAGACAGGAAGACTAGAGGAATAATAGATAGAGAGACTGGCTGCAAGATAGACAGGCATGCAGAGCAACAGACAGAAAGGCAGGCAGAGAGATTGCCAGACAGACATGCACCGTTGGTAGCAGGACAGGCGGTTGGCGTAGGAAGGAGACATGGGGACAGCAAGTGCCTCTGGCAGAGAGGGAGTGCGAGATAGAGGGAGACAGAAATAGAGGGAGAGAGAGAGAGAGGGATGAGGTCAGTGCACGGCTGGCTGGCTGACTGTTGATCTGTGGCACTGGGCTGGCAGAAAAGGCTCCTCAGGGAGAGAGCAGCTTCACACAGCCTCGATCTACATCCCCACAACCCTCCACCCATATCTTCATTCCTTCATCCCTAGCTAGGATGGATAGACAAGAGATTTTTAGCAAACAGTGGCCTAGACAGGTCAAGGCAGGCAAATGTGTACAAAATTAGGAGTCACAGTAATGACTGCAATATTGTCATAGTGTATACTGATCTGCTAAAGAATTTTAACAATTTTGCATCCCAAGTACAGTCAACAGTCATCCTCTAACATCATTTACCCTAAGTGTGTCAAATGTATGTACATATGGCTGGTGGATCTTATCCAGAGCAACTCACAGTTACAGCGACAGCAGTGTGATCTTTCCATGGCACCAATATTATAAACAGCAGAACCTTACTAATAAAATATAGCGATTAGAGCCAGATAAAGCAAACATTGTTATTTCTGGTATGATTATATTTCACAAGGAAGTGCAGGGAAAGTAAAGATAAACTAAAATGACAATATAGTAAAGATTTCATTTAAAAAAAGATAATCCCTGTTGCTGGTATGTATCGTATAATATTTGCAAATTATAATTCAAGACCAAGCCAGTGAACATACATGGCTTAATGTTGCATGTTGTGATGTTGTTCCAAATGTTGCATTGTTGAAAATAAAAAAATCTCTTTCTACAAAAACCTTCTGAGGTATTTTCAGAACACAGATGAAATATTAGAGTATTATCGTTGTTTTGACTCACCCCATGTTTGGACAGTTGAGATATTGGATCAGTATGTCGATATGTGATTTGAGGTGCTGAGGATGTTTTTTTATGGCTCTCTCTCAGCTAGAGTTACACAAGGTTAATGTTACAGCCGTGTGTGGGAGTGTGAATGTGTGTGTGTGTGTTTTGTGTGTGTATGCATGTGTGCATGTTGCTGCAGGGTGCAAAGCTGCTCCAAATGTCCATCTGTCGAGTTCACAATCCACCTGAGCCCACTCACACATGCACATGTGCACCCTCACATACACAAACAGAGACAAATTCACCCATGCTTCCATCACAAATTTACACAAGCACATAAAAAAATGTATACCCATGCTGAGTTGTTTCCTTGTTTTAGCTCTAGTCAGACCAGTTTCATTCTCACAGCAATTTGCATAAAAACATCCCACCTTTTCTCGTGCTGTCACCTTGATGTAGCTGCAATACGCAGTGTGATATCAACATAACAAGTTTCCTGACAAAAATCCAGAAATGCACATATACATATTTCACAACAGGTGTTAAAGAAGTCAGTGAAAAAGAAAGAATGCTGTGGAAAAGCCCAAACTCTCACAAACAGACAAAACAGACACACAAAGACACACATATATATAGCATGTAGCAAATTAGTGTCTACATGTACGTTTACATGTAGACATTTGTGTTTTCAGATGATTGTTTTTTCAGCCTGTTTCTCAGTGTGGGCATGTGTGCTTGCCACACTGAGTGCTAAGATGATAATTTTTTAAATGATCACGTGACTTGCTGTTGCTGGTATCACTCTGGTAAAATCTCAGAATCAAATTAATTTACAAGTGTCACATTAATCACCTGTTTCTTTCCTGAGGATTTGTTTCTAGTGACACCAGACATGGTTCAGTCATATATTCTCTTACAGTAACTGGGATAAAGACAGGTGTAAAAGTGATTATGTCCAAGAAAATGCTGCCTTTATGGATGTTGTGCTTTTTTTTGTACAGTGGCCAAGCAGTTGCCGCATGGCAGATATTTTATAGGTCTCTTGTAATGTGTAGAAATGTTTAACCTCTTTCTCTACATTTTCTCTTGGGGATAGGGATTTGATAGTTGCTGCAAATATATTTACATGCTATTACGGGACACTTATACTCTATAGCTGCTTCTAGCCGTGAACAGGTTCCACACTGTGACAAAGGAACGTTAGAAGTTTGTAGAAGAAACTGTACCACAGACTTTTTTCACAATAGGACTAATCATGGTAAAAAAAAGCAAAAGTGTTACTTATCACATGACCAGTGGTTCTCTTCTGTTCAAGTGTGTTCCTGCTGGTAAGCCATCACACTAGCTAGGTTTCCATTCTTACATATTGCAAATTTTAAAGCAAATTTTAAGAAAATCAGAAATCGAAATGCTAATTATACACCCAGGTGCATTTGCAAGAAGAGGGGGATCGAATATACTGTTGTACTTTAAAGTCATGGGTCTCTTTGCAAAAATGCCCAAATAGGTACAACATGTTAATTTTGCATTGCCCAAGCTCAACCTTAGACACTAAGGGCAAGTCATGGTCTTAATAAGCTACCTGCCCAGTGAGAAACCACAGATGGCTTCACACTATGACTTTGTCAATCCCTAGGAATGCATGTAAAAAAAGGATTTCAAAGTACTGTCAAAACACAAGTTCCTCAGACAAAATTCTGAGATTGTGTACTTGCATGTGTACTCTACATGTAAATACCACAGAGATGGCTGTAGTTTATTTTCACAAAGATTGATTACTTTATAGGTGAATAACTGATGTTTGAAGATGATCCACTTATCATTGGCAGTAACTGTTGTGAGGATAGAATTCAAAATTTTGTATAATACTTTTTTTTAAATTCATCAAACAACATTGACCTTGCCATCAAAATTTTGTCATTTATTTTTTAAAAACAGTTGAAGTTTATTTGACAAGATCTGTTCACATTGAAAGAATTAAATTAACCATGGGCTCAATTTTATTAGTATAAAAGAGTGGCCTCATGGTTTCTGTAGGACTTTCTGAAGGCGAACTGCAGTAGTTTGAGGTTAACTAAGCAAAAAAAAGAAGCAAATAGAGTGATGGACTTTCTGTCAGTTTAAAGCAGCTGAATATTCCTGCTTATTGACGCTACAAAGTCTGTGAAAGGTGTAGTATGCATGATGATTTGTAATAGAATTTTAATGTATTAAGCTCTTCATGGTTTCTGTTGTGTCACCTTTAGGATGTTTAGTCCACAATGCCACTTGAGAAAGTTTTAGTCAATAGAACAAGACCCATATGGGAATCTTTGTAAATTTTCATCCATGGGACAGCAGGTTTCCTTGTGGGAAGAAGATTTAGAAAAGATTGGCTCCTAAGGAACCCCTTTTTCAACCAGAAACTGTCTTTCCATCACCGTTTAGATGAAACCACACTTTTTTTTGTATTATGAAAGTTTGATAGCTATGCTTCTATGGTCTCCCATTAGTTATCAGTTCGAATCAGTATTAAATGTTATGAACTGATAAATGTTTCACACACAGAGTCTGTACAAACCAAACAATTGATTAATAGAGATAATTATCAGCAGATTAAGAGTTAATGAAAACAATCATTAGTTGCTGCTGAATGCATTTGAGTTCAAAGGAGTGTCAACCCAGTAAAAGTAAGAGTAAAGTAAAGTAAAAGTAAAATTGTGCTTGGAATTAATGCATGAGTCAGAAAAAACTAATTATCTGTTGTGTCTGTGAAGTGGCATGCACAAAACCAAGACCCTGAATCAATCAGTTGAATCGAATCAACTCAGTGAAATTTAGAAATATTTTTTGATATTATTTCTATTTATTATTTTTTAGTTTTCATTGGAATGACACTTTCAGCGCACTTGTTTGTTTTTTGAATGTTACCCTATGATGACCCAGCAAGGACAAGATATTTTAAGCTGACAATACATATCAGAGAAAAAAAACAAAACATGACTTTCAAAGAACTGCCTGTAAAGACACAGAATACAATAATGCCTTCAGCACCGAAGGTTCCCAAGAACACAGTGGCATTATAATTTTTAAGTGAAAGAGGTAGAAATGACTAGGACTCTTTCTCAAGCAGACCGCTCAGCCAAACAAAGTAAATGGGGTAGGGGGCTGACTGGGTAAAAGAGGTTAACAACAACCGAAAGGCCACTGAGCTCTAGTGAGCCTGAGTAGAAATGGGAGAAACCTCCTGAAAGACAACCATCACTGACACCAGTCTGGGCTTAAGCACAGAATGACCACATAGAAATGTCTCCTCAAGGAAAACACATGAAAGGCCAACTTTAGATTTGCAAAAAACACCTAAAGGATTCTCAGACTGTTTAAACAAGAATCTGTCATCAGTGATATCAAAATTGAACTCTTTAGCCTTAGTTCTAACCATACCATATCCAGAGGACACCAGGCACCACCAGTAACCTGCACAATACCATCCCAACAGTTAGGCATGAAGGTTGCAGCATCTGTTTCTGTGGTGTTTTGTGGGTTTTTTGTTTGTTTGTTTTTTGGTGGCAGGGACTGAGGGGCTAATAACAGGGTCGAGAGTAGGCTGAAAGTGGCAAAATATAGAGACATCTTTCATAAAAACCTTTTCCAGAGTGCTCAGAACCTCAGACTTGGCTAAAATTTATCCTGTTTAACAGAAAAGGGACTAAGCTCACTGCCAGGACAGTGCAGGAGTACCTTAAGAACAGCTCTGTGGATGTCCCTGAGTGGCCCAGCCAGAGCTCAGACTCGAACCCAGTCAAACATTATTGGAGAGACCTGGAAATAGCTGTCCAAAGATGCTCCCAATGTAACCAAAAAAAGATTGTAAGGATTTAGAGTCAAAAATGGCAGGCAGTTAAAAGGAAATTTTTTCTTTATATTATAACCTCTATTTATTGCCAGTTACTGATAAATGGTGGATAATGTAAATTTCCAGTTATCGACCAACCAATCCCTGTCTTTATAACAAGGGTTGCAATAAAACAAACTTTAAAATAAGTGAGGAGGTCTGAATATGCTTTAAATTAACTTAATGTGATGGGAAGCTATTTCTAACTATTTTAGACAAATTGTAGCACGTGCTTTACAAGTTTCTCATATGAATGGCCAGCAGCTTGGAATGCTTAGCCTTAGTTTGCTAAATGTATTGTATCCTATTCAGCTGGGGGAACCTTTCCCTCAGGTTAACACTGCTGATGTTTCATTTCAGTCCAATAAATACAATGCTCATTAGACAAATAAACACTATTAGAAGTGACTCAGACAGAATACTGAGCAACAAATTTTTACAAAATCAGGAAAAGTACAAAAATTCATGGGCAGTTTTTCAGTTTTTATTTAAACATGGAAGTGACTTCTTAATTGCCAGTCTTAATATTTTAGACAGGGCAGTATGCTAGGTAGAAAAGAGAGCACGGTCTAGCTGCATGTGTTTTATTGTGTGTGTTTGTGTGTGTATTAGTTGGTCTGTGCGCACTCTGACTTTCGGGAGCTATTTTGAATTGCTGTGCGACTTATTCAAATTGAAAAAAATGTGTCTCATGTTGTCCAACACCTTTCAATCCCACACTAGAAATTTAGGTCCTATTTGAGCGGAGAGAGAGGGGACATTTTCTATTCAGTTCTATTATGCTGCTATTTTTGGTGCCACAGGATACCCAGTGACTATGTAGAGCCTTGTCAGTGACAAATGTGTTTGTGTGAGAAACGGGTGGGGTGCCTTCCCACAGGAAGATGTGCATGTGTGTGTGCGAGTGTTTGTGTGTGTATGTGTGTCTGTGTTTGAGATGGATGGAATTGGGGGGATATTCAGTGTTTTTCTATCTTGCCTGAAGGACTGTGTGTGTGACAGAGAGAGAGGGAGAAAGAACTTGTGTACAGTTGAGGGGTGTTCTCTCTCTCTCTCTCTCTCTCTCTCTCAGTCTCGCTCCCCTGAGGTGATTCGATGTGTGTATGCCCATTAGCTTGCCTCAGTGTGTGCATACCTCTGAATGTGAATTTCTGCTATGCTGTGTTTGTGTGTGTATGTGTTTGCCTGCTGCCTGCTTCGGTGCCTTCATGGAGATACATCATGCCAAGCTGGGAGTCCCTTTGTGTGAGTGTGTGTGTTTTTTGTGAGTGTGCTATGCCTGCTGTCCTCCCTGGGTAAAGCCTAAGGACATATAGGGTCATGTGACAGACGGCCGTATCTATCTATCTGCAGACTGCATCATTGGTATTCTGGTTAGATACTGGCAGCAAAACTGTGTGCATATGTGTGTGTATGTATGTGGTGGGGGTGGGGGGGTACAAGGAATGGAAGGAGAAAGGGAATAAGTGTGTGTGTGTGTGTGTGTGTGTGTGTGTGTGTGTGTGTTTGTGTGTGTGTGTATGAAAGAGAAAGAGAAAAAGTGAATACAAAAAAAGAAAGGGGGAGAAAGAGAGGAACTCTGTAGAGAGAGAATTGGAAGAAATGAGAGGAGAACAATAGAGCTCATCAGTGCATTGAGACCTGGGTGCAATCAGACACACATAGCCACACAAGCACATACACGCACTAATAATACATGTGTTTGTACACTGCATACAGACTTGTGCACCTATTCCTGTACATGCACAAAAACTGCCAACCCGTCCTACATCTGTAATGGTAAATGCAGGCAAGCTAACACATCCTGTATATGTAAAGTGCACACACCCAGAGCGGTGTCCTTGTTAATTCATGAGGGAGATCTGATATGAATAACGAGAAGGACGATGCCATGAGGACTAAATGATGGAAAATGTCATCAGAAGCAACACAAAAAGAGCCATTTCATTAGTTAGGGCAAAGCTCTCAAACACTATCAGTTTATCATAGCTTAGAATTAAACTTCCTTCTGATGTGCTAAAAGACAGCTAACCTTTAAAGATATTTTGCTATTCTTTTTACTCAATAGGAACTGCCTATTTAGATTGATTTCTCTATCTGTCAAGTGGGGAAAGGTTTTACAGTATATGCCTTCTATTTAAATATGCATTCAGCCTTTAGATAGACAGCCACTCATTAGGGTATCAGTTCACTAACCAAGACCCAGGATCTAATATCATTTGAAAGCAAAACAACTAGATGTTCTCATATCAAAAACTCTGCATTGAGCAATGAGAGATGATAAAGTTATCACTAGTAAGGATGCTCCTATCAGTAGTTTCGGGGCTAATCACAGATCACAGTTTTGTTTGTTTTGCTAAGCATCCGTAGTCTTTTGCTATTGGTATCATAATAGAAAACACCTTCAAAAGCTTTAGGAGATAGATGATAATAATAGTTTTGCTTGAAAAAAGAAACAGGTTTAAAAAACTTGGTTATATTAAACTACACATTACTGTTGAACACCTGGGGCCCTATCATACACTTTCCGCCGTGTGCCAGTGGCGAATTGGGCGGGGAAAGTTTCGAATTAATTCAGGGGAGTTTCCAGGTCAATCTTTGCCACCTTGTTCCAGGAGCAGCAGAGGTATCCTGCTCTGCCCTGCCCAATGCACCACTGGCGGGTAGTCCAATCAGCTGTGTAGAATCATCTCATCAATTCATAGGTGTCTCATGGGTGTTTCTCTGGTCAAAAATGCATGAACCAATCGGAGAATCCGCTCTCATTCTCTTTAAAGACTAGTTCGGCCATGCACCAGTGGCGCAGGCGTACTGCTATCGTACACAAATGTAAACAGCTGAACTGCAAGAATTTATTTATTTATTTATTCATTCATTCATTCACTCGTTTATTCGGCTGGACAGGGACAATGCTCAATGAATGTATTTTTTCAGACAGCTCTCAGCTAATTCCCCCTCTTAAGTCAAATGGTTTAAAGACCAAGCATTTCCATTTTTTGTCATATCTATTTCTACATTATATTTTTGCTGCACAGGCAAACGCACACATACGCAGGCACACACGCATGCAAGCATGCAGGTACACACCTAAAAATTAAATTCATCTTGTGAATAGAATACATGTGGTCATTAATGGTTGACGGACTGTTTTTCTTTCAGCCCTTGTTGATATTGAATTTAAACGAAGAAAGGCGATTCAGCAGTGAGGAGACAGAACTCTTGGCTCAGGGTTCATGTTATAGATAATTATTATTTATAATAATATTTCCTTGTTT
>JAPZDV010000007.1:23133647-23145339 GCA_029814665.1 Acanthurus lineatus
AGCAGTGAGGAGACAGAACTCTTGGCTCAGGGTTCATGTTATAGATAATTATTATTTATAATAATATTTCCTTGTTTTTCTGGTCACGATACAGGCTGTTTTTACATCTAAGCCTCCGTTTAGACCAGGTTTTGGCTGGTCTAAACTCCTGGCACATTTGACCTGCGCCAGGTGTACGATAGCAAACACGCCAGGACACGCCTCCATCATGCCTTCATTTTCAGACCTCCCGCCCCTCGGCACACAGACCAGGCACAAGTGGGTTTGTTATCGTACACTTGTGGCAAAAATGACATTTGTGCCAGGTATACAATAGCAATGACACCTGCGCCACTGGCGCACCTCGTTTGCGCCGGGTGTACGATAGGGCCCTTGATGTTCCTCTGAACACAAATTCTCAATTCTGTTGTGTGTTAAGCTCCAAAGTACATTGCTAAACTTTGTTGCATACTGGTTGTTAACCGCTAAAAACTAGCAAGTTTATATCATGCCAGTGTAATACAGATTTGCATTGCCATCTTGGTTTACATAGTGCTATGTATTTATGAGGTCCTACCAGCAAGTTGTTTGTGACTGATAGGATATTACCGCAGGAACATTTCAGAAAATACTTTTTTTTTGGCATTAAAAGTTAGCCAGTGAAAATGTTAACTACAGTAACATTATGAGAAAATTGGCTCTGTTGTAGTCAATACTTTCTTCAGTTGGTCATTTGCTAAAAGCAGTAGTTAGAAATACATAAACTACATACATCAACAGTCAGAACATTAATAGTATGAGGAAAACACAAGGACAAAATTTCAACACTGCAAACGGCTGACTTCTTGCTGAAGAATTTGCAAAACACTAGATGCAGTTGTTGGGACCAAACAGAGAAATCAGATTACCCCTCCAAAATGTCAGAGTCTGTTCATTTTATGAGGCTTGGCTAGTCGGTTAAGGTTTGATTACATTTATCAAATTGAATTAGAGATCAAAAATATTCTCAATGTTTACCAATAAGTAACAAGATGCCAGTGATTTAGTGTAGCATGGTACATGTTTGTATTTACAATTTTTATCGGCCAGTATATCTTTCACTGTTGTTCTTTTAAATAATAAAGTATCTAATCAGCATCAAAAAAACAGTCTATGTTGGATTTTAATTTGAGTAGTATCAAATCTAATTATACTTCCTGAATCCATCCAGATTCTTCTATGAAATCTAGTATTTAGTTACACTTTAGAGAAACTGTTACTCTGTGACTCTGTGACTTAAATGTTAAAAGGAAGCAGCAGCAAAGTATTAAAAGCACACAGTGAGGTTAATTTCAGTTGTTTGTCGATAGCACATTGATCAGAAAACAATTTCAATTTTGGCTATTATTAGGTCAGGTATAATACCATCTTTAATTAGCTACAGATAATATTATCTGCATACAACAACTTTCATCATCCTCTCCAGAAAGGCCCTGTGACTGGCTGGATAAAAAAGAAATGAAGCTCACCACCTAAATGGTTTGTACTTTGAATTAAAATGGGGCAAGACTTAAGGCAACTCATCCTGGTGTGAGACCTTGTCCATGTAACATGATATTTGGATTGAGCAGCTGTAGTTTTCTTTGATACATAAAACTTTATTGAGACAAAGAACTTAAAATAACTTGCTGAATTGTTCCTAAATAATTTTTCATGTTGTCATTCACATATCCAAACAGAATGCATTGTATTCCTGTACATACTGCAGCTTACCACACTACGGGCATAGAGAGAATCAGAAACACTCCCTCATGGCAACATGTACAAAAGAAGAAAAGTCTCAATATTATTGTTATCTAAAGCTGGTGCCATACAACTCATCCTGTAGCTATTTCAAGTCTTGGCTGGGTTACAGGGCAACCTTGGTGTTCTATAGGTGCGAGGGATGAGAGATGGTGTTAACACCTCTAAAGGTGTAAATCACCCCCTCCCCCTCCCCCGTCCTCACTCTCCTTCTTTCCCTCAGTGTGGTTCTCCACACTCGCTATCTGTGCTGAGAGGTGATTGGAGTCTTCCCAGTCTGATAATGGGCCATATATACACACATACACACACGCACACACGCCTTTTTACAGCCACAGAGCGGAGAGAGAGAAAGAGAGAGGAGACTCATCAAGTAATTAAGGCCCTGGCTCTCCCTTGGAAATTAAAGGAATGGCCCTTTGCTCTCCTCTCTCTTTTCCTCTCTTTCTCTGCTTCTTTCTCTCTCCCTTTCTCTCTTTCTCTTCCTGCTGGGCTGATTGCTGTCTGGCTTCTCTCCTCACCTGAGTATCTCACTCTCTCTCCCAGGCAGCCAACCCATAGTGCATTGTGCTGGTGATTACCCCACGGTGGGTAATTGTGGCAGCAGTTCACTCAGTGTTATTTCCCCTACTCTCTGCCTTTACATAGGAGGAGGCACTTCCCTGCAGACAGAGGGGTGAGGGGTGCACTTTTTGCTGTTTGTGTGAATGTGCCACTTATTGGGAGGAGGAAACTAATAATGAACACATTGCATGTGTGAATTGTGCATTATATATATATACATATTTTTTCTACATTCTTGAGTAGGTATTATCTGTGTTTGTGTGTGTGTGTGTGTGTGTGTTTGTGCTTGTGAGTACAGTGAAGCCCAGCGGGTTATGCCAGCGGTCAGTTCCATCTCTCACATCCTTGAAGAGAAAAGCAAGTCAGAAAACTGCTTTTACCTGGTCTCACTCTTCCTCTTTGATAGGAGCAGGAAAGTCATAAAGAGCCAGTCCACTTCACTATCTGACAGCTCCTTTCACCCTTGAACCTCAGTGTCTCAGACAACACCAGTGTGCCCAATGTTGTTTTACAGGAAAGATTTGGGAGAATTTTTTTTTTTTTTTTACGTGTTGTGATTAGGATCAACCAAAATTAAAATATACTAGAAGGAGAGAGCAAACATCCACCAATAGTCCACTCTTAAATGATATACAAATCTCTAACCACTATATGTCTAAATTTATTTGCAAATTATTACAAATATTTTAAAATATGGTTACATCAGCTGAAGCCTCATCATCTCAGTTATATATTTGTTTTGGTCTTCTAAATTAGAAATGTTTCACACTGTTAACTGGCATTTTTAAAAGCTAGACTACAGTTTATCAAGGCTCCTCTGATAGATCAGGCACAGATCATTACAGACAGGTTGTTCTACATAATTTGATCGTTGGTCACTATTAAGGCAGATTGGATGAAGCAAAATATGAGAGAATTTTTTATGCGCTGGTAGTGCTATACCCTTGCAGAGCTCAGGGCTACTGGTGTCCAATTGGGACAAAAGAAAAGTTGTTGGGACAAAGAAACAGAGAACTTTTTGGGGAGGCTTTTAGCAGCACCTGAACTTTCTACTCTGTGTATGATTACAACTCATGGGGTCCTATCGCACACCCAGCGCAAATGTCATTTTTGCCACAAGTGTACAATAGCAAATCCACTTGTGCCGGATCTGTGTGCCGAGGGGTGGGAGGTCTGAAAATGAAGGTGGAATGGAGGCGTGTCCTGGCGCATTTACTATCGTACACCAGGCGGAATGAGGTCAAATGTGCCAGGAGTTTAGACCAAAACCAAAACCTGGTCTAAATGGAAGCGCCTGTACTGTGAGATACGGTGCAGTTGGCCAACATGCTCACACACTTCACCACACCTTTCTTTTCTGTTTTTGCCTCTCAGCAGTGTTAAATATTTAAGTGTGCTTTGGACATATTTAGGGAAGTTAGTAAAGTGTCCTTTGAAAATATTTTTGATCAAAAAATATGAAGTTTGAAGTAAACAGTGTGCTTATGGGAGTGTGTGTATCTCGCGTTTGGCTAAGACGCACACATCTCTTTTATTTACACCAT
This sequence comes from Acanthurus lineatus, assembly GCA_029814665.1. Classification (NCBI taxonomy): domain Eukaryota; kingdom Metazoa; phylum Chordata; class Actinopteri; order Acanthuriformes; family Acanthuridae; genus Acanthurus; species Acanthurus lineatus. The sequence goes on from JAPZDV010000007.1 coordinate 23,137,517, forward strand.
CACCACCACCACACACACGTTAAATTTCATATTAGGAATGATTGTAATCATAATGCCAAATTAATCTCAATGAAAGAGACAGGATCACAACTGTCAGATCGTCTGTAACAGATCAGTCGCTGACAGCTGTAGCAACTTCTCGTAGCAACTTGTTCGTGTCAGTGTATTTATTTGATCAGAAAAACAAGGATTAAATAATGATTATCTATAACATGAACCCTGAACCAAGAGTTCTGTCTCCTCCCTGCTGAATCGCCTTTCTTCACTTAAATTCAATATCAACAAGTGTTGAAAGAAAAAAAGTCCGTCAGCCATTAATGACCACATGTATTCTATTCACAAGATGAATTTAATTTTTAGGTGTTTGCCTGTGTACCTGCGTACTTGCATGCGTGTGTGCCTGCGTATGTGTGCGTTTGCCTGTGCAGGTGAAAATATAATGTAGAAATAGATATGACAAAATATGGAAATGTTTGCTTTCTAAACCATTTGACTTAAGGGGGGAATTAGCTGAGAGCCGTCTGACACAATACATTCATTGAATGTTGTCCCTGTCCAGCCGAACAAACGAATGATGAATGAATGAATAAATAAATAAATAAATCCATTTATGTTTTCCTGGGTTGTAAGATAGAAATACGCCTGTGTCACTGGCGCACAAACCAGTCTTTGAAGGGGAAGAGAGTGGATTCTTTGATTGTGCCAGAGAAACACCCACAAAACGCCTATGATAATAGATAATAATTGATGAGATGATTCTACACAGCTGATTGGACTACCAGCTGTGCGCCAGTGGTGCATTGGGCGGGACAGAGCAGGATTCCTCTGCTGCTCCTGGAACAAGGTGGCAAAGGTTGACCCGGAAACTCCCCTAAATTAATTTGAAATTTTCCCTGCCCAAGGCGCCACTGGCGCACGGCGGGAAGTGTACGATAGGGCCCATTGAATTATTGGCAGCAGAGTGAGATATGAAACTCCATCTAACCAAAGAGCAGTACATGAGTCTCTCATAACAAAAGGAATAATTACAAAATTGGTCTAAAAGTTAAGTTTTGTTTTGCCTGTTTTTGATGAATTCTCAGTTCCTCTGATGAAACTCTACCAAAACGTGTATGATATTTGCTAAAAATCATGATAGTAATTAAAACAGGTCATAAAAATTGGAAAGTACAAATTGGACTAAAGGCTGGTGATTGTTTAAAAAAAAAAGATCTTAGAAAATTACTCATATATTGAATACTCAAAATGCTAGAAATAGAACTACTTATGATCAATTAATTTTAAGGGCAATTTCCATATTTTACCACATCAAATATGCAAACATTATTACAAATGTATTATTACTGTTAACCCTTAAAAATCTAAGGAAATGCAACTATCATGATTTATTTTGTTTTTCCTAAACCATTGCAGCAGTTAGCATTAAGTGTCCTACATTTTTTGATTCAGGTGAACCTCAAGTTTCAGCCTTGACCATTTTTAAGCCAGGATATTACATTTACTTTGTTTCAGAATTGATTAACCTTACCATAATACAAACCCTAGCAGTGCTGTCACAATACCAAAATTAGGACTTATATTTTAAACATTTTAATACAGATACTGAAACATTACCAAAGCAAAATCTGAAACACCAGGAAAAGTACACTCAATTAAATAATATATAAGATGAATACATACATGTAAATATATGTTTAATTTACTTTACTTGTACTTTTGATACACAAGTACATCGATCACCAGATAATTACTTTTGAAACTTCATTAAATTTAATAATCAGATGCTTTTGGACTCTTAGTACTAAGTACTATTTATTTACATGACTTTAAAGTTTACACGGCTGTTATACTTTAAGCATCAATATTAATAACAGCTGGGTACTACCGTACTTTTCTAGTATACTTATACTATGCAATACTAAACTGTAGGCAATTTACAGCAATTTATCATACCATTATCCCATCCAAACAAGTCAATTGTAATACCACTGAGAAGCTAAGAAACTGCAGGTTACATAATGTTTTAAAGCATGTTGATTGCATGATTGGTTCAAAAGTTGTTAAACAATAAAGACAATAAAAATTTATTAGTGCAGGCAGCTGTTCAGGTCCTTGAGGGTTAATTTTAGTAACTTAAAACTGAGGCTTATATTTAAATAACAGCAGATATTAAATGGATTTGAAACGTTAAAATAGAAGCTGTTGTCTTTAAAAGTTATTTACTTAATCTAAATACTGCTGGGCCTAGTTTCAAACTTCTGGTCTGGTCACCTTAAACTACTAATCTTATATGAGTGAAGATTTAGCTGGGCGAAATTTACTAATGAAACTGATGCGACATTATCTGCTAAATAGAGGATGTATCACTGCTGAAATAACTTGAAGTATAAAAACATCAGTCCTGTCAATAGGCAAGTTAATTTTAACCTGTCGATTAATCACTCAATGAGTTTAAGTTAATTAGCGACTGCTGTGTAATCTGTCGCATTATATTGCATTTAATGTGTTAAAAATGGGCTAAATAATTGTTCAAATTTTTTACTCTATAATATTATCCACATGTGCAGCAAAACGTATACACTAGGTTCTTTTGTTGTATAGAATAGCAGTGTTGCAACACAAGAAGGAAGAGGTGAACAATAACGCAGTCAAAAAAAAAGAAAGAACGAATAGGTTTTTGATTGGCATTATTTTACTTTAGCATTAGCTAACAAAACTAGTTCGGCCCTTATAACAATTCTTGAGATTGCCCGGGACATCCCTAGTTTCTGTCATTTTGTAACATTTTAAATCTCTTATTTTGAATGACAGAAAAAGAAAAAGTCCTGAAGTGATAATCACTAATTATGTTACCATTTTTTTTATTTTAAGAGTGCATTGATTTGTTTAGATATTATTTAAACCTCAAACCATCGTGCTCATCCAACACTAACACTCCCACTAAAAGCTGCAGCTGCAGAGCACCATGTTCACTTTGATATGCCTCTGTGTTCTTCCTTCCTTATTATCCTGACCTATATCCAACTCTTGGCTTGTTCATCAATCATTACATCATCTCAGCCCAGTCCAAATGACCCATCCAAACTCTGGCACAACACTAGAAAATGAAAAATGAAGGAAGTGGACTGGCCCTCTGCAACATGTCCTCATGGAACTTTTCAGTCCCACTGCACTGGGCTGTCTGTACAAATGTAGGAGGAAAGCTGTTTGTCTCTTTGCAACGTTCAGAGCGTGTTTACAGCCTTCAAAACTATATCAATATTAGACAATATGAAGGAACACAGAGAGATGACGCAGGATGGATGACAATCAGGAAATGTTAACTGACTCTGAAAGAGGAGACCAGTTTTGTTTTCTGTGTGGTCCACTCAGAGCAGCCAGCTAGCTCTCTGCTGATTTCTTTTTCAAACTTAATCGAAATATGACCAATTTACTGTCACTACAGAAACCTGATGTAACCAAGCAATGATTTATTATCCTGGTATGATCTAAACATCACAAATCATCATAAAAGAAGAGTGAGTGATACTGGGTGAATGAATAGTCTCTCTTTTTTTTTAAAGTAGACACTTCAACAACAAAAATTACTAGGATTACTGCAGAAATTGTAGATAAGAATTTCATATCCATAAATTCACATTAAAAACATCATTACTGGCTAATTTCTGTCACTAATTAGTACACTTATTACATTACCTGATTAATGTTAAATACTTCATTTCATGGGTAATTTTAATTAAATAAAAATAAGAAAATCCGTGTACAGTTACATAAAGATTCTCATCCAGATCCAGAAAGACTGTCGGGAAACATAATTTTCGTGTTCTGACATATGTAAAGAAACAATAATAAAGTTTTATTTAATCTTTTGATCTTAATAAAAAAGCAAATGCGTTACTCAAGAAACACCTGGTATGCAATAAAGGACAAAGGAAGACTGTGAAAACTTTGTCTCACCTGCCAGGTCTTCTTTAGAAGAGGCGATGCGAGGGGAGCTGTTGCCAGGTTCAATCTTCAGAGACAGCCTGCAACACAAATAGCTTCCATCAGCCCACTGCTGCCTTTTCATTGGTTGATGCTCACTATTCTTCAGACAGATTACATTACACATTCACTGCTGTCATATCAATTTAACTAGTTTATCTATAGAGTTAATCAGACAGACAGTGATGTAGAGAGTGTGGTACTTAACGTTGCCTTTGGACCACAGTGTGTTTGAAGATTTCACAAAGTCAACAACAGACCTCTTCCTGCGGTTTCAAATTATTACCCAAAATAATGAAGGAATAATCACAACCAGCTGACAAAATGTCAAATTGAGCAATGAAGCTTTACATTGCTTTAATCATTTGTTGATGTAGAAGGTGAGCTATGAAAAAGAAATATATGGCTTAGTCATGTTGAGCTAAAAGACACACAGATAAGTATGTTGTGTACTGTATAGATTAACCTTTGACTAGATCTGCAAAAATATTTCTGAAATCTTCCAACAGCCAGTCTACACCTGGGTGTTTCAGTTGCTTTATTAAGTCTTTCGTTTCACAAGCGTCTGACATCATACTGTGTAAGTGATCATGTTTTACTCACACTAACTACACACACCTAAATATTACTGGAAGATTTTTTATACTTCAAGTCTATTTTCTTTCATTTTTTGAAGTAACTCCAGTAAATGCATGATGAACTCTGACACAGAATCAGAACTCTACCTGAACATATCTGGTGTCTGCAGTGTGTGAGGATATCTCTTTGGTAAAAAAATTATATTAGTTAGTAGTGTTGTGATGCGATGGATCACACTGAATTTTAATCCTTTGTTTGGCTCTAGATCATTGATTATCATCTAAATATCACTGATAAACAGACAATCACCAGAGCCAAGCTAAGCTGTTAATGTCAGTAAGAACACCACTCTCCCAATTACGAATTGATTGAACTCCTGTCTCAACTCCTCTTTCAATACAAGGCTTCATCTCCACCATGTCTCCAGATTACAAATGAATACTTAGTCGTGTTCCAGCCATCTTTGAATCTCCTCAACTTGTTTAAGCTTCTTTGGATGTCTATTTCTTTGTCCCCTTAGCCCTCCCTGATCTAACTTCTACCTTCATCTCTCTCCTGTTCTCTGGGAACTTGCTTAGATCAGCACACATATTCTGATTCCATGTTTTCCATCAGCTCAGCCATTTCCAGTCAGACCTCCTGCCCTGCCTTGTTCAAACCCCTGGCTCACAGCTCAGCCCTCTTTCTCTGAGACTCCATCGCTCATTAATCATGTCTATGAGTCTGTGTTCTGCATGTTAGGTTCACATAGCTAACTTTGCATTACAATGTGATTCTCTCACTCATCATTTGAAGGCATTTTGATTCAAATCACCACAGATGGAAGAAACAGTGGGTAAAAAAATCACTGATTAATGTAAGTTGGTTTGGCTGTGTTCATAAACAATGGTTTTAAGTACCAACCCTAAAGAAACAGAGAAGGGAGTGCAATGTTACTCAATTATAAGCTGTCATATGTGATACCCATGTCACATCGTACATCAGCCTGGTGTTATCAGTGCATCTGTTTTCTCTCATTAGAATGGTAAATGAACTGCACTGATAAAGCTCTTTTCTAATCTACCTTAAGTCTTATGTCCAATAAAAACACTTGACAACACAAGTCAGCATTCACCCTTTCACACACACATTCACACACTAATGCCAGGTGGCTTCTGTACAAACTGTCAACCTGTTCATCAGAAACTCATACACACACACACTTTCACATCCCACTGGCACAGCCGCCAGGGACAGTATGAGGTTCAGAATCTTGCCCAAGGACACTTTGACCTGAAGACTGGAGGAAGCTGGGGATCAAACCATTTGATTAGTGGACGACCCACTCTACTTTCTGAGCTACAGCCACGCCATGATTGTAATGATCATTACTGCGGGATGATCTCGCCATCTTGGGCAATTTGATCAATACTTTCAGAACTGTAAGAAACAGATAAGAGATTTTATTCATCAATTGAAGTAAGTAAGATCAGGAAGTGTAAACTGTCAAAATACATATCTAACTGCTCTGGGCTGGTGACTTGTTGTTTCTGTGGACCAGCATTTACTAGATATTCGAGTTCTGCTTGTGTTTAACATATTATGAAGATTGCTGAGTGACTGATTTTCTTCTACATCAAGTCCAGGGTGAGTACATACATGGAACCTCTACAGTTTGTACACCAGCTTAGCACTAATGCATTGGTGTGGATGATGTCCTCAACTATATGCCACAGAATGTTGACACCTCTGATTTAACTGTGAGGACCATGTTCTTTGACTTTTCAAGCGCCCTCAATACAATCCAGGGCACTTTGGGAGAAGATGAGGAAGATGCTGGTTGAGTCAGTGCTTGTCTGCTAGTCTATGGACTACTTAATATGCAGACCACAGAATGTATGTCTTCAAAATTGCAGTCTTTAGTAGTTCAGGGATGCCACAAGGATGTACCCTGTCCCTTTTCTTATTTACACTGTATACATCAGACTTTCAATATAGGTGAAAGTCATAAGGGATGTTGTGATCTAGTGCAACCTTAAACTGCATTTCAAAGATCAAGGAAATGGCTTGAGACTTTGGGAAGATGAATGCCCAAATCCAGTTACCATTCAGGGTGCAGGGTGGGTGAGATTTCTTATTGATCTCATGTAAGCACATTTCAAAATTACCTTTAAAAAACTTGCAGTAAAATTTTTAAAATATTTTTATAAACAAAGATCCCTATTAGAGTTTGACCAACATGAGGCACGATGAGAAAAGTACATGATGGCAGCAACAAGGAAAAATCTGTCAATGTTAGGACTCAATTAAAATTTTAAGCTGCAGAAAAAAATGTGTATGTAGTGTCACTACTGTTAGGAGAAAACAACTGTAAGAATTCTCCAAACTTGAAGAGGCACCTTAAGGCGCATAACACAGGTAATGTTTTAAAACTTAAAGAGCTTTAAAGTTTTCAGCATTGTGTTACTTTGAAAATAATATAATTTAAGCCAACTAGTTAAAGGTTAAAGGTGTAACTTTACTTTATTTTTGCATCTCAAAACAACAGGACACAGGTTTCATTAAAAGGTTAAGCCCAACAAAATATCAGTGGTCGGGCACTCACACACACTGACATCAGTCAGAGAAGAAATACACTTTCCAGACCTGTGTTTAAATGCAAGCTGAAATGTGAGAGGAGCTTCCTGCAGAACATGTGTGTAGGTGGGTGCCAAGAGCCTATCATCAGCTCTTTCAGTCAATATTGTGTTAAAACAAGAGTCACTCTGGGGTCAGCTGGGAATGTCCAAAATGATAGAGACACCAGTAAAAAGCAGTAAAATATGACCCATCACACAATTTTTCCTTTGCTAGACATGATGGAATAGAAGAAAAAGGCCTGTATTTACAGGATTAAATCCCTAAACCCCCTTCAAACAGTTCACCTCTACACTTTAGTTTAGAGATCACATTTTATCAGAGGTTTAATGCCTGACTGATGGTCACTCTCTGACAATACCATGATAACTGTCACCTCTTCAGTTGTCAATAAATATACATGTAATGTAACAAAAATGTTGTGTCAGTGAAACATAAAAAAGCTGGTTAATTTTGTCAATTCTATGATTATTAAATGATAACTTCTATCTGGAGGTGGTTGTCAGTGTGTGAACTACTGTACTCTACCTACAATACAAATTATTTGGATATGGAGGCTTACATGGTGCAAACAGGAAGTACACTATTGCCATAGATTCATACAAACATGCCCAACAGCTTTACTTTTGTTTATAATTTGTATA
>JAPZDV010000007.1:23145439-23155943 GCA_029814665.1 Acanthurus lineatus
ATATGCTTAGTTACTTGTGTTTGGGAGTATGTTAAAAAAAAAGAAAGGGGAAAAGAGAGAAAGAAGAAAAAATAAAAAGAAAAGAATAGGATACACAGGAAGTAAACAGTATAATTATTAAGTGGAGAAGGGGTAGGATTAAATAAGCTACTGCTTCTTCCTACTCCTTTTCGAACATGTTAAGTTAATATTGTTTCAATTTTTTGTGTTTGTGTTTTCATTTGTTCTTTTGTTTTGTGTTTGCTGTTTTTATACTACTCTCACATGTTTGAAATAAAGCCTTCATTCATTCATTCAAAAATTAAGCTTCATTACTGTAAGTAATCATATATCAGAAAATGAGGCTCTTGATGGGCTGAAATAGCAGGCCATGCCCTGTTCGTTGACACCTGCAATAAAACGGGTATAAAGTGGGTCCTAATGCGGGAAAATGTTCCAAAAGACAAGGGGCCCTATCGTACACCCGGCGAAAACACGGTGAGCCAGTGGCGCAGGTGTCATTGCTATCTTACACCCGGCGCAAACGTCATTTTTGCCACTAGTGTACGAATCCACTTGCGCCGGGTCTGTGAGCCGAGGGGCAGGAGGTCTGAGAATGAAGGCGGAATGGAGGCGTGTCCTGGCGCGTTTGCTATCTTACACCCAGCACATTGAGGTCAAATGCACCAGGGGCCCTATCACTTTCCGCCGTGAGCCAGTGGCGCATTGGACAGGGAAAGTTTCAAATTAATTCAGGGGAGTTTCCAGGTCAACCTTTGCCACCTTGTTTCAGGAGCAGCAGAGGAATCCTGCTCTGGCCTGCCCATTGCACCACTGGCGCACAGCTGGTAGTCCAATCAGCTGTGTAGAATCATCTCATCAGTTCATAGGCGTTTCACGGGTGTTTCTCTTGCCAAAAACACATGAACCAATCGTAGTATCCACTTCAAAGACAGGTTCCGCCGTGCGCCGTTGGCACAGGCGTATTACCATCTTACACCCGGCATTCTTACACCTGTTTTTACATCTGCGCCTCCATTTAGACCAGGTTTTGGCTGGTCTAAACTCCTGGCGCATTTGACCTCAATGCGCCGGGTGTAAGATACCAAACGCGCCAGGACACGCCTCCATTCTGCCTTCATTCTCAGACCTCCCGCCCTTCGGCACACAGACCCGGCGCCAGTGGATTTCCTATCGTATACTTGTGACGTTTGCACCGGGTGTAAGATAGCGATACGCCTGCGCCACCGGCACACCGCTGGGTGTACAATAAGGCCCCTGGTATGGATGTGTGTGTAGTTCGTGTTTGGCTAAGAGGCACACACCCCTTTCATTTATGTGACAGTTGGAGCAACTTCCGTTTCAGCGTATTTATTTGATCACAATAACAAGGATTAAATAATAATTATCTATAACATGAACCTTGAGCAAAGAGTTCTGTCTCCTCACCACTGAATCGCCTTTCTTCGCTTAAATTCAATATCAACAAGCGGCTGAAAGAAAAAAATCAGTCAACCATTAATTACCACATATTCTATTCACAAAATGAATTTAAATTTTAGATGTGTGCGTGTGTGCCTGCATGCATGAGTGCGTGCCTGCGTATGTATGCGTTTGCCTGTGCAGGCGAAAATATATTGTGGAAATAGATATGACAAAATGTGGAAGTGTTTGCTTTCTAAACCATTTGACTTAAGGGGGGAATTAGCTGAGAGCTGTCTGACACAATACATTCATTGAGCGTTGTCCCTGTCCAGCCTAATACACGAATGAATGAATGAATGAATGAATGAATGAATGAATGAATAAATAAATAAATAAATAAAACCTTGTAGTTCAGCCGTTTACGTTTGCGCCGGGTGTAAGTTAGCAATACTTGCGCATGGCCGAACTAGTCTTTAAAGGGAATGAGAGCAGATTCTCCGATTGGTTCATGCGTTTTTGGCCAGAGAGACACCCATGAAACACCCATGAATTGATGAGATGATTCTACACAGCTGATTGGACTACCCGCCAGTGGTGCATTGGGATGCCTCTGCTGCTCCTGTAACAAGGTGGCAAAGGTTGACCTGGAAACTCCCCTGAATTAATTTGAAACTTTCCCTGCCCAATGCGCCACCGGCGCACAGTGGAAAGCGTACGATAGGGCCCCAAGTGTTCAACAGTAAACTGCAGTTTAATCTGAAAACACCACAAGTTTACAGTAAATACATTTGTTGAAGTACTCCATCAGAGTCCAGTTTGGAGATAAAAGTTTGGAGTTCCAGAAATTTGGATCAAAGTAATTTTTACGATTGCCTGCTTCTCCAACTCTGGGCTGACCAAATGTCCTTAGCCAGTCTTTGCGATACCACCTAGCTCATTTCTAAGAACAGTAACAATCCCAAAGTAAACAAAATGCACTAACTACAAATAAAAGCAGTACAAAGAAACTGTCTTTAACCTATACTTTAAATAAACATAGCTATGTACGGCATTACTTCACACTGAAGAGCCGCTGCAAGCAGTAGCAAGTGCCTGCTTAATTCAGTGTTAGTTTAGGAGTGTTGTAATTCCATGAAGATGTTGCTCAGAAGAAGATGCACAACTCTGTGAGGAGCAGCCAACAGGAGCTATCTAGCTAGCTGGCAGCACAGATCTAGCTGGAAGCCATCAAGCCTTGCTAAGAGAGGTTGGGGACACTGGCCAAAAACTATAGGGGCAGACACTGGTGACAACATACTGCCAGGAAAATAAGTGTAAAATTTAAATATCATCAGGAAAGATTTGATAATGGAATAAAAATCAGACTAACAGAAATTCTTCTTCTTCATTTGACATAGAATTGTCTTTAATGAAACACAAAGCAGTTTCAGTTTTGAAAAACTGTATCTCACATGCTTTCTATTGAATTTTCTCCCTACTGACGGGAGAATTTGTTTGAAAAAAGTGGTTTCTGCTGTATTACTGTTGTGACAGTGTGGTCAGAGTAATGCCTCACTAGGATTTAGAGGGTTGGGGTGGTTTAGTTTGGGGATGTAGTGGATCAAGTCTTTTTATATAACGTAAAACCCTTTTGAAGTATTAACCTCTGCTGTCTAGGCATAGAGAGGGCTCCTGGATAGACACTCTGAGCTCTTAGACTGCCACCTGACATAACAACAAAATATTCAGATTGTGAGCACCAGGCATGGCAGGGGAAGTGCTTACTACACAGACGGACAAATAAAGAGCACTGCTGCTGTGTGAGAGACATAAGGGTTTGGTCAAAATGATCCCTACAAGTTAGAAATGAAATGTGTACTGTTTCCTGCTATCTTACTCTGTGTCTGCAGGTCCATCCAAAGGATGACTAGATTTTCAAAGGACAGTGTGAGTAAGAAATAGATAAAGACGCCAGCTGGCTTTATTAGCAGACCAATCCCATCACTGACTAATCAGACTAGCTGACAAACAGAACATCACCCAATATACTAATATTTGTCACATGGACACAATAAGCTCTGTTCATCTCATCAAGTTATGTTCTCATTGTGCATCATCATTCCCCTTTTCTCACTTCTCTATTTGTTACTCTGAGAATCCGACTTTTGATTTTACAGAGCGCAGGGGTGATTTTAGGATCTTAAATATGCAGACAAGAAAGGACAGTGATACAAAATGCTCTCACCTCAGTCTGAAACTCATCAAACACATGCAGCTATATGCCCATTTTGATGGCAGCCTGAGGATATTCGGGCCAAGAAATTATAGTTGTTTCTTCACCTCTACTGCCTATGTGTGTGCATATGTATGTGTGTCCAGGAGGCAATGAACAGGCACTGAAAAGAACACAGGATATGGAACAGAGAGAAAGGGAGAGCAGTAGAGAGAGAGAGATTTCATCTCCTTGCTGCCTGTATACGTATCTGCTAGAATGTAGGTCAGGCAGCCCCAGTCACTCTCAGAGCCTGGGAGAACAAGATTGCTCTGTGTGTGTGTCTGTGTGTGTGAGAGTGTACATACACATCACATGAATAAGGCATGTATCTCTTTTGTAATATGCGCTTATATGTGTGTGCCCCTTGTCCTTGTGTGCCATATGCATGTTTTTTCTATAATGGGTGTGATTTCTGAGTATGTGTGTGTGCATCCAAAATGCCTGTCATAGACAACATGTGTCATAGAAAATGTCACAGCAGACATCACAGCCACACTGCAATGTACATAACCATGCAATAGGGTTTTCATTGCAGTTGTGTGTGCATGTGTGATTGTGTGACTGAGTGTGTGTGTGTGCTATGGCAGCCAGTTTTCTTAGGCTATTTACAGTTTGTACTCTGGCTTTGATAGATATAGGAGCCAAGTAAAGAGCAGGCATGGTTCCCTCTCATTTTCTGAAGAACAGACTATGTGAAAATACATTCAGATGTGGCATGCACACACACACAGACACACACATACATGCATGTATACACACATTTGGAGGACTCTGAGCTAAAAAGAAGCCCTAGTCCTTGGTCATATTTTTTAACTTTGTTATGAAGAAGAAGAATAGGATTACTTGTGCACATGACTATAAATGCCTATGTATGTGTGTATATGATTGTGTAAGATTGTGGATTGTGTGTATATGCTCCCATAGCAGTTGAAGGCCTGTTCTTGCCTTGTTGTGTTCTGTCTGTCGCTGTCCTTGGTGCTAAAATGAGCAGGCTAGCATCTGAACTTCATGACTAGAAACCTTTCAAAACCATACATAAAAACACAGTATACTGTATTGTTGAATTGGATCTCCCTCTGTTGGCTATTCTGTCTCTTGCCATTTGTCATTTTCAATTTAAACCCCCCCCCCCCCAACAATCACACACACACACAAAAAAGATGTAATGTGGGATTGTAGGGCCTGTTCTAATAAAGAGCTGTGATTTGTCATCAGCCTCCACATGAAGACCTTCATCAGAGGACAGACCCATCACTTGCACTCTGATTTCACTGACCAAGACACTAGAGATGAGCTTGAGTGTGTGTGCGTGTGTATGTGTTTTGGGGGTTGCTTGTATTTTATAGGATAGAAGTGGGTGGATTATGTCATAGACCCATAAATAATCCAGTTTTTGGATTTTTTGAAAAATTTGTGTGAAAATTAAAGGTGTTTTTTTCTTATCACCAGAGTCACTATGTTTTCAAATTCAGACATTTTACATGCACAGTGTGCCTGCTATCCAAGCCCATAGGCCTTTAAACTCTGTTTTACTGCCACTTTTGTCTGAATGAAAATACATTAGGACTACACCTGTGGCTGTAATCAAGTACAAACCAGCCTTTGACGCCATTTTCAAAAACATAAAAGACAGCAGTACCATAGTGGTAAATTGAAAATAAAGTTTGAGTGGGCCATTGTTTGTGCTCTCCCCTCACCACTTAGTCATACAGTTTCAAGCTTGGCCATGCTTTTTATTCACACTACAAATAAAGTGGACAAAAAAGGAGAAAAAACAGAGGTATTCGCGGGTTTGTGATGAAGGGTAAAAAAAGACCCCCTGCTGGTTCAAAGTAAAGGCTGCTTATGCACATAACTATCACCACTCCTTTTACACAACATCCACAGACACTCTAAGCATTCACTGTATGCCTATGGTTGTGTTAGTCCTGAGGGATCAGCCATTGTTTTGATTTAAGCTGCTTTGAGATATGTTGTGAATGACTGTGGTGTATGTGAGTGTGTATGTATACTTGTTATGGGCCGTCTGATAGGCTCCCTGTGGGGGCCTTCTTTTATTGTGATGGTCCCTACACACCATCAACACCTCATCTGTTCTCTTCCATACATCCTCTCAGTTAGCAGTGGTGGATGGAAAGGAACTAAAACACAGGCAATTCTGGATTGCATATATTCATTCACACCCCCATCTCTTTCCATGTCAGTCTTATGTCAGGTTTCTATGTCAAAAGATATTTTAACTTATTTTTTGTAAGATAATAGAATAATTTTTATGTGGAAAAGGGCATCAACCCCCTCACTTATTCCTCTTGTATTTTCCACTCTCCCTCCCTTTTCCTTTCCTCCTCTAACTCAGCAAAGGATGAAGAGCTGAGGAGAGAAATCATGGAGGCAGGCACGGATCATTAGCTATATTTGTCCCCACTTCCTGCAGAAGATGATAGATCTAGCTAATTACCCCATGTTGCCAAGCCTATCGCACACGACAAGTGGCCGTCGTTATGGCAGAAATAAACGTTCGCTTGGCATGTGCCTCATAGCTGATGCTATATGACTATTCATGAGCCTAGAGTCAAAGGAGAAGAGGAAATTTCAGATCCTGCCATGGTTGTGTGTGAATGTGATTGTTCTAGAAATTATTTTAATGATGTATGTTCTACATCTCCCTCTTCCCTCTGTGTAGAAAATGAGTTTGGAGGAGACATGGTGAGCTGTTCTCCAGCTGAACATCAGTAGGTCCCACTGAAAGCAGAAATCTGGACCAAAGAGCTGTGTCAAACCCAAACATTTTCAGGTAAATTGGTCCATCATATTTTTTAACATAAATCTGTTCAAATATCCTTTGCTTTTTTTTGATCTCATTCATAAGCGTTCTAGTGCAGTTGTTCATGATTAGTTTCTGTTGGCACTACTTTACAGTAGGCATCACAACTGCATCAGTTTCAAAAGCAAATGGCTGCATTTTATTGGGCGGCTGTGGCTCAGTCAGTCATCTGTCCACTGAATGCTGGATTGACATATTTGGATTTTTAGCTCCTCCTGTCCACATACAAGTGAACTGAGCTCCAGATTGTCAGACTAGCACCTTGCAATGTATTGTTTGTGTGAAAGAAAGAGATAAATGAAAAACAAAAAAAGTAAAGCACTCAAGATAAAGTGCTTAGAAAAATGCAGCCATTTGTCAATATAAAAAGTATCTGGTTCATAATACAACAAATTTTTAAAAAATAAACAAAAACAAACAAACAAACAAAATGGAAAAATATTGTTAAAGCATTTGTCTGATATAATACAATGTGTAATGAGTAATGTACCAGTACGTGGTACGTCAGCACTTTCATTTGCTGAGTGAATGAAGTGCACCAGTTTGTTAGCTGACCTGAGAGTTTTGTAGCCAAGTGGTTTTGAAGTTTTGTTTAGATTGATTTACAATGGCACAATGTTATTTGTGTTTTACAAATTGTGTTTGCTTGCTTGGTGGTCATGTGAGTAAATGTTGGTTGTTGTGGGTTTTATCTTGTTATGTCAAATAACAATGAATAGCTTATAGTCCTGGTGTTATGGTGAAGTTATTAGAGGGCAATTTAATTGCAGGTGGATAGCACCGAAGAACTAAGTGTAAAATGCACAGTCCGCAACTGCTAACTGTACTTTACCTCAGTCACAATAAATGCAGTAGCAATACATTTTTACATGATTATTTATCTCGAATACAAGAAAATGTTGCTCAATAAAATCAAAACTTTATGAAAAAAGTCTCCAACCTCAGATCAGCTCAGATCATATAGCATAGCATAATAACACAAGTGGAAAAACTAACAGAAACCTTTTACATTCTGAACTTTAACATATCTTACAGTGGACCAGATGATAAATTCTTGTAATGCATTCAGATCACAACTTTTCTCTTGCTAACCATTTTAGAGCTCTACACTACTGCCATCAACCACCAAAGCCATTTTCCATACTAGTTAGGAACCACTCCCCAGATTTTAGTCTCTCTTTCTGTCTCCATCACCCTTGCTGTCGTTCTCACTCTGACTGTCAGCGCCCACTCAGATGCTATCTTCACAGCCCTTCACACTAATTCAGATGCACTTAGCATCTGTTTGGCACACATGTTTACTGTCACTAGATGATGCATGGCGTAAATACCTATTTGCAGTGAAATTCAATAGTGCCAGTGCAGTTTTGGTGGCTCCCCACTGCTACAGAATACCAGTGTGAGAGTCTAAGAGAGTCACACACTCTATGTGTGTGTATTTGTGTGTGTGTTTCATTGTGTGTTTGGGAGTATGCGCACATGTACATGTGTGGCAGTGGGTGGGGTTTGGCGCCATATGCCTGAAACATATTCTCCCAAAACTTCAAGGTGAAAACAAAGGGAAACTGATAACAATGTGAATTGTTGTGGCAGATGTCTGAACAGCCCCATCCCCATCACCAAAATGATAAACACACACACACATACACACAGATACAAAATACTAGTTCCATGGGTTACTGCATTAACAGTAATCACTGCATTTTCATTTCAAGTTTTATTACCAATAATATCCTGATTTCTTTTTTTTTTCAACCTCAGAATTCCTTTTTTTTGACTCTTTATGTATGATGAAGATGCACTAATATTCAGCACAGCAACTTCAATTTTCAACAAAGAGAATTTACATTTCATATAAACAATCAAAATCAACAAAAAAATAAAGTCCACTTTCCATTCACAACAGTCATGTTTTTAGTACGTTCACCAGTCTTCCGTGACAGCTTATCTTTCTGCTGAATTTTACGCTTTTGTCTGTTGGCATGATATGGTATACATCCTTTACTGCAGCATTCTCATCCAAGACCTTGTGCTATCTGAAAACCAGTTAAATCCTCACACATACATGATGTATAACATGCTGCATGAATTAACATTAATGGATGCAAATTACAAAACATAGAACTTCTGTCATATTTAAAGGTAATGAACCATTGAATATAAGAAAGGATAAGAAAGACTGTAAGTTAATCTAATTACCTACCCACGTGTGCTTGATTTTGAATGAACCAACTAAATCCCTGTAGAACTTATGTGTTAAATAAAACACTTCTACCTTGCTTGAGTACTCAAAGCCTTAAGTTAGTGTTACAAAAAAAACACTTAAAAATTACCTTGTTTTTTGTGAAAGTGAAAAAAAAATAAATGTAATGTGTCAGTATCAGCCCAAGTGGTGTAAATTTATATATTCCTAAAATGTTGTGTTTAAATTTGTATTTATTACTTGTTTAATATTCATTTAGATTACAAAAGAAGGATCACATTAAAACTGTATAGTGTAAATTAAAACAGAAATGCATAGCTTAGATGTGGCATGATAAAAAACAGGATCATACTGTATATTGAAGCATTTAAGCATGCTTTCATGCAGTGTTTCTCAAAAATGATCAGTTTTTGACAATCTGGTAAACATCCTGTTTTCAGTATTTTAGAGTATTAATTGGGTTTTTATTTCTTATTTTCCATATTTTATTAATTGTAAAAATCGAAAGGGAACATTTAATTCTTAACTGATGTATAAAACTTTTTTAAAATACTACAAAATTTTGAGGAACATGGCATATTTAATTTGAATTCTTGTTTAAATTATATAAATTGCTGGTTGTGTAGGAATTGGAGATTATGCAATATTTTTCTGGAGTTTGCATCATAATATGTGTTTACTTAACGAGCCAACTTAAACTTTTGGAGCTTGGATCATCGTGACTCTTTGGTTATTTATCTGGGCCTATAATGCCATTGATCCAGGGTCTAATTGAGAAGCAGACAGAGAAGGAGTGGGCCTGCTCCTAATCCTCAATAAGCAGGCTAACCTTCATTACAGCCGTGACATTTTCCCATGTGGTGCTAAAAGAGAGAAAAAGCCAGACAGAGTATGAAGGGCTCTCCAGCATATGGCGAGCTACAGAGGCGTGCATGCTTCATGGGTCCAAGTCTCACAAGGAGCTTTGGGGAAGGAAGCAGAGGCGCAAGATTTACACTGCTGCTGCTGTTATTGTTGTTATTGTTTTGTTCTGCTGCTGGATTCGCTTGTTGTTGACGCTGTGTTCAGCACTGATGCAGGCCTTGCTTAAAACAGGGACCCTCAGAGAGTGCCTGTCAGCTTCAGATAGGCACTGTAACTATGTACAGTGCCCATCACACTGTGTGAGTGTGTGTGCACTTCAGCTGAATACACATTTACGCAAGTCAGTCCACAGCTGATAAGTTTTTCTTTTTTTTCCAATAAAATTATTATACAGACAGGTTAAGACTATTTCTCTTGTTGTTTGTATCTTATTCCTTTAATTTCGACAGCCCAATGAAGTTAATCAAAGATATTATTTTCATAATTTATTTTTATTATTTTGTCATATAAACAAATTTCTAAACATGGTGTGATCTGCTATTTAAAAAACTCAACATTTCTAACAGAAGGAAAAAAAAATTAAAAAATGTTTGTTTTGAGAAATGTTTGCAATAACAATACCGATACTGGCTGAAGGCTGTAAAGACAACAGCACCACCTACAAAATCTAAAATTTAATTTCATGGAAAAAATAAATGATCTCTGGTTATTTTAGTACAGAGAGAGCAGTCATAAGTACATTGTGACTTAAATAGGGAGAGAGAGATAAACAGAATTATCTCCTACTGAACATTCAATTGTCAATTAATTATATGATCCATAGATGTTGATTTTCCATAGACCCTGAGCTTCAGTGTAAAAAGTTAGTTACTGCATCAAGGAACACAAACATGTGTACCTGTGTGTGCATGCGTGTGTGTGCCTGTGTGTGTATGTGTGTGTGTGTGTGTGTGTG
>JAPZDV010000007.1:23156043-23223543 GCA_029814665.1 Acanthurus lineatus
TAGATAGATAGATAGATAGATAGATAGATAGATAGATAGATAGATAGATATTTTAGGTGATTCTACCCAAATACTCTAGATCCTGCTCTTGCTGCTGTACTAAGATTTACAAGGTATCCCTGCTTTTCATCATTTTATTTTGCTCCTGCTGAAACATTTATGGGCATTCATAAAGAAACACACCATTAGGGCTGAGGGGCTCTACAGTACAGTAAGTGTGGTGTTAATAAATCATGTTTAATAAAAAGAGACATCCAAACAGGGCCACGGCCTCCGTCATAGTCCGAAGCCAGCAAGCATGAATATTTGGGGGCATCTGTAAATAACAGAGTGACGTTCAAATGCGTTTAAGCTGCTCAACAATTTACGGTGTGTTAGTGATGGGACAGACCTGCCTTCAGAGGGACATGTTGGTCTGACACATGAAAGAGAAGAAGGGGGAATAATGCTACCTTTGGCATAACAAGATCTTGAGAGGTCTGAATGCTGACTGGTGATACGTCTGCACTATATTTGTAAAATTGTGAAATTATGGGTCAAATTCATGTTTAAGTGCATAAATTGTTGGACAAATGGATGAGATGGATAGATGGATAGTTAAAAATTTTTTAAAAATATGCTCTTAAAAAATTGCGTATTGCATTATTTTAAAGAAAAAAATAATTAAAAAATTGATTACATATTATCTATTCATAAAACATTTTCTCAAATATTTTTTTTGGAATTAACAACAAAAAAAAATCTTCTGTTCAAATTTAATTTATAGTAATAATAAATATGTTTAACTCTTTCAGCCAAATATGATTCTGTATTGTATTGTCTTTGAGTTTTTTCCCCTTAGATTGAAAGTACACTTCTGACACTCTGCTGATTGTAATTACTGATAGACTTAATATTGACTTTAAAAAGAGAATCCTTTATTCTCATTATTTATTCTTAAAAAATCAGCAGGACTTATGTATTGGAAGGGGCTGTATATGTATCAGTAACTCAGCACTGATTTAAGATAACATGAAATTAATGTTTCTTTGTCTTTAAAGGATTTTAATGATTCATACAGATGGGTCAGTTGTTGATCTATTCGTCAGTCAATAATCTGCATTACCTAAAATGAAATGAAGCACATGAAATATTAGTAAGTGTCTGACTTGCATGTTGAGAAGGGGAAAAAAGCAGTCTGGATGGGGACATGTATCCAAATTAGTAATAGATTGCTAACTGTTGTGTGTTTACATCTTGTTTGTGCCTTCTTTACAGATGGAGGTGGATTCAGATGATAAGCGCCATCGCACACGCTCCAAAGGTATCTGCACCAATACACACACACATACGCAGAGCGGCACCACCATTCAGGGTGACCTTCACTTCCCGAGCACAAATACATACAGACACTAGACACAGACACAAGCATGCACATATACTGTACACACACCACTGCACAAATCCCACACTGTCACAGTTGAGTTGCCTTTTCTCACTGCTCCCTCTCTCTTCCTCTGTTTTTTTTTCAATATCTTGCATGAACAGAATCACAGAGCCCAAATTTTAGGCAGTTTATCAAAAATGAAATATCTACCACAGTAACATCTAATACTACAAAACTATATCAGGTACAAATTAAAAACAAATTAGAAAAAAAATGTTACCTAAACTTGTGACAGTTTTTTCATGATTTATCCATTTTAAAATTTGAAAAAGTGTTAACAAGAGTTTTTTGGGGGTTTTTTTATTACCAAATACAGAAAAAAAATCTTCAAAAACAAATACACACACATAAAATAATAAACTTAGCATACTGCTAATGTGGAAAAATGGCTGTGCCTGTACTGGTCCCCATTTGTATCCAAATGTGTACACATCTTACATATGAATGTGCACATTTTGTGACAACACAAAACAAAGAGAATTTCACCAGTGTTAACTATTTACTCTACATGTTTGATAGACACAGCAGCGAGGACAGTGCACCACAGACAGTGCATGTAACAGTGCAAAGAACTGCTAGCTTCAGGTTTATGTGCATTATAATACAAACAACAATACAAAGACAGCACAGTGGGCTTCTAGAGATCAAGTTTAGTGTCAAATCAACTACAGATCCAGTTTCAAAACTCTGATTATCTTTCAACTCGTTACACTTAAAACAGACTCCTGATGAATTGTGTTCACCAGGTGCAGTTAACCACTGGTTTATATTTAACATGTTCATCAGTGATGCTGCAGTTTGCAGTTTGTGTTTTACCTGTGACATGGTCCTGTGAGTGTTCAGTTGTGCAAGGCATGCGGAAGATACAGCACAGCTAAAAACTTTAGCGCATACTTGCTAGCCATGAGCAGCATAAAACAGAAGGTCAGTGGCCATCACTGTATTTTTCAATGGTTTAACATTGAATTTTGTGGGGGAGACCATGGTTCATGTTTAACTGAATATTTTCCATCGTCAACAGATTTATTTATTTTTGATGACTAAAAAATCTAGAGGCCATCAATCACTGTGATAGATATCAACACTGAGGGCAAAATAAACACAATGTTATATAATAAAAAAACACCATCATTAACCACACTGTGGCAAACCAACCCCTGCCCAACTGGATAAAGCAAAGGAGAGGTAGATGAAGTGAACACTGGTAGCATCACATACAGGCTTAGTGCTGTGCTTGTGCTGACACGTGTTTTGGTGTTTTTACCTGTGTAAAATTCAGCTTAAGTAGATTGGCAATGTTGTTTCATCCAAAAAAAAATCCTTTTTTAGTGTAACGCGGCTTCTCAGCAACTGGTCATAGGATAACTAAGAAGTCAATTTGGCCTTGCGTGCTCTTATTCATTTGACATATAGCTAACACACAAGTCAAAATATTTTTGAAAACTCGGCTCATGGCATTTTCTCCTGTGGCCCTTCACCACTGTTTTGGAGGAAATACCAAGAGTAGCTGGCAAATCAGCTTTAAAAGTGAAGCATTTTCTTTTGAAATAAGTGCTGTACAGTGAATCAAATTTATGACGATGTGAAAAGTGTATCATGTGAATTTTACCAAAGTATCTGATAGTATTTTGTAAGACTACATTGGCATTTTTAGTGCCCTCCACTGTTACTGCAGTAAAGTAAAAATCAATTATCTGCTTAATGTGGTATTTTAAGTGTTAAGTGAGAGCAGTCAGTATCTCTGTTTATCGTTTCTCTGGAGGTTTGTTCTGTATTTTATTTAACGCTGTTAAATAGGCTTTGCATTATCATTAAAATGCAAAAAAAATTAAAAGAAAGGTAGATAAATGACCAAGTTTTAATTTGGGGACCCCTTTTGATGCATATTTTATTTCCTCTTACTTTAGAAAGTATCCAACATCTTTGATTGAACATAGAACAAGGTGGTGACCATTGTACCTATAACAAAAGGATCAAGAACTTAATAAGCTGTGTAGTGAAGACTATGACCAAAAGACCCTCGTTTGACAGAGTTACAAGTGTCCTCTGCTTGTCGGCCAAAGAGACAAATGTGTGACTGGCAATGAAAACATCATGGCTGTATAAGAAATCCACTCATCATTTACTCATTCACTATTCCCTTTACATGAGAGAATTTATTAGATCATGTTATAGAGCAGAAGATTTCAAACCTGGTAACCTATGCAACAATGAAAGACAAGAAATTGTATCGTGTGATTGCTAGCGAAAGGTCATGGGTGCCAAGTTTTTTGTTCCATTGTGGGAATGAACTAACCTGGGCCTGGGCCTTCTTTTGGTCCGGCATTGCCTCCGATTTGAGCGGATCTAGAGGGCAGGGATTTGAAATTTTTACTAACTAATCACCAGAGATTACCTTGCCTGTCTAAATCTGACATCATTTTCAGGCGACAAGAATGTATGTATTACCCAAGTTTTCCTGAGAGGAGCAACTGACTGAAATAAACAACCCAATGTCGAGTGATATTGAGAATATTTGCTGTTTATGTAAAACACACTTGTTAATCAAGGGGGTCATGATACCAGCGTCTATCTCATCTCTAGTAGTTGCCATTATTGTTGTGGCTACTATTCTTCAGTTTTGTTACGCAGCTTGACTGTTGCATAAGTCCCACTCTCCACTCCCTGCTCTCTCTGGATAATTGTGTTTTCAAGCAAAAAAAAAACACAGTTTCAAAGTGCAATGCCAGACCAAGAGAAGAAGTCCACTCAGGGGAGTGGGTGGAGTCTTTTGCCTGAGCCCAGGCCAAGAATAGACCCTGAGAGTTTGGTAACCATGGTAATGCGGAATTATGGTAATATTTGACAGCAAATCAGCCACTTGATACAAATAATGACTTACAGGTAGCGTAAGGACAGAAAGAAGCATGTTGTAGCCTACAGTTTAATGAACTGACAAAGAACACTGGGTAGAGGTTTTAACAGCTTTAATCAGTTAATTAGGCAAGATGTTGTCAAAATCATCCATATGGGTTATCATGGTTGCAAAAAGATTTTTTTCTAAAATACATACATGTTAGCTATTAGATAGCTTTCTGAACAGCTTTTGAAATAATGATCAAAAATATATCTGCTATGCAATGCAAAACACTTTTTTTAAAAAGTATTTTAAAAAGTAATTTAAAAAAATCTTTAGGTTTAAACTCATATTCATTCATTTAGTACTTTTAATCAAGTTCCACTATTTTCCAGGTATATTTCTTGCAAGTTTATTTAGTGCAGGATAAGTAGAAGTCAGCAACTTCCAGTTTGATTAGGATAGACTGATAAGAATAAATGAGAATGACGAATTGAGAAATGAAACCACATTTCTTGTGCACAAACATATATACTGTAGTCTTTGGCACTTAGACCCCACAGGAAGGGAATCATTTTAGATAGCAGCTTAATAAATTTAATGCTTCCTAACCAAAAAAGACTTCCCTGCAGCCTAGACACTGGTAGTGATAAGAGATATGATTTTTTTCATGTGGTGGAACTTCTGGTTGAAATGTCCCATGGAAGATAGCTACATCCTGATCAAGGTGTTGAAGAGGGTGAAGGTGGGTTGGGTGGCAAACCTCTGGGCTGAGTGCTGGATGATGACAGAGAGAGAGAGGTTTTTAAATTTGACAGCTAGCAACTTATTGGTCAAGAGAGAAAGTGAGGCAGATTGTGATTGGATGAAACAAATCATAAGTTGTGGCACATAAGGATAGCAGGAAATTGATGGTGACTTAGTGGGTATGCTCAAAGAGATAGTCTTCCTGACTGAACTTTCGCTAAGCTTCATTTGACACAAATTTGATACATACAGAGTAAAAATCTATTTGGTCCATTGCCTTTAAGTAATGTTCTATTTTTGCCTGAGTGTAAAATCAACTTTCAACTTCGCAACCAACAATTGAACATGTCTGCCACTGCCATTGTTTTGAAAACTGTTAAGCTCATCTGGCAAGATATCGTAATTTAGAATCTTCACCAGGCTTGTTGATACCCTCATTTTACTGTTGCCCCACCCCAAAAGATGACAGGATTGGTTCCTAAGTTATGTGATGTATTTAACTCTGTCTGGATGTGTGTTTGTGACACCACCAAGGAGACACTGCACTTGGAAACATTTATTGCTTATCTGCTCATGATGTGTCTTGTACCACATTAAAAAAGACCTTATGGACATGTAAGAAAGGTTAAAACCTCGATCTTCACCAGAATAAGTGATTAGGTTTAAAGTGAACCAGTTAGCCATGCTAGTAAATGAACCTTCCCAGTACTAATACCTTGAAACTAACTCAACTAAATGAAGTGCAGCCATCATCAATGTTATCAAACTCACTAGGGGTTAAAAAATCGAATCAATTTTCAACCATATGTTGCATTATTTATTCCTAATCTATTTTGGAACTTTTTGTATTATTTAAGATAAAAATACATTCCATACTAGTAGTGTACAGATTTTTTTGAAACATACAAATGAAAAAAAGAGGTGAACTGCAGATACACAGCATGCAAGGAGACTGGGCTCTCTTTCCTTCTCTCTTTTTTCAGTTCTTTAATTCCCATTAGATTAAAAACTGTAGAAATGTGCATAAACACAGACATACATTGAACAACATCTACATTGTATGTATTGAATGGGAGTTGTTTACTACCTATTTTAGGGTCTTTCAGATGAATACCAACTTGAAACATAGAAATTTAAAAGACATGCATATCCCAAAATGTTTTTTTATTTCTTAAAAAGTCATAAATGATCAAATTAAAGCTGGGGTTGGTAAATCTGAAAAGCAAACAAAATTTGAAAGTGGCTTTGCTTCCGAGTACCATCTGAACCCTCCCCTCTGCCCTCAGAGGTCCATCAAAAGAACATCCCCCACTCGCACAAGC
Organism: Acanthurus lineatus; assembly: GCA_029814665.1. Classification (NCBI taxonomy): domain Eukaryota; kingdom Metazoa; phylum Chordata; class Actinopteri; order Acanthuriformes; family Acanthuridae; genus Acanthurus; species Acanthurus lineatus. The sequence continues at coordinate 23,162,375 of JAPZDV010000007.1, forward strand.
TCTGTTGCATCACAACTGCTTCATAACAGAGTTACAGGCTGTTACAAGTAACCGTGGCAGTGGTAAGTTTTGCTTATTCTCTTAGAATTTCTCCAGCAAGCAGCAATCAGCAGTGGTGGTGCTGCGCTCTGGGTGCAGGCTGGTGCACAGTAGGGTGGAGTGTCAGGATGTAAAGACAATTTCAACCAATATAGTGTATACTGGAAAAAATTACCAACCTCAGCTTTAATACATTAATTTATGCACTGTGTATCAGTTTTAGAGTTCAAACAAATGCAATTGAATTTATTTAGTAGTAAATCAACACAGATCACATGTTATGTCACATGATTGACTATTCAGGAGATTACTTTTCTATATTGTGCAAGAGCCTGTGGATTTAGCACAAAATAGTTATGTTTCATAATCTCTCTCTCCCTTTCTCTCTATATCTCCCTCTTTCTCTCTCCCTCTCTCTCAGTGCCTGTGGATCCAGCATTAACAGAGCTTTTCAGGTCAGTGGAATCGGAAAAGTGCACTGCACTGGTATACAAACACACATACACACACTCAAAAAACACAAACACAAATGCACAGATGCGCATAAAACAGCCAGAGAGTTGCAAACACATACTCTTATGCATCCACACCTACAAAATTGGCCTGCCGTTGTCTTTATGTTGAGGTGAGTAAAGACAAACAGTGCCTGGATTGGCTGTCACCTTGCTATCAACCAGAGATATTCCAGCCTTTCCTCTACTGTTTGAAAGCTAGCCCCACATCTGCAACCACTCACTAAAGTGTGCTTTGATGCCAGTTCTTTCTCTTTCCTTCTTTTCATTATGTTCCTAATGCTTTCCCACTCTATGTTTCTATTTCTTTAGCAATGAAAAGATACTAATGGAATAGTTCACTTTCTCTGTTCTCAGCCCTCTCAGCCTTCTTACTTGTGGTAATTTCTCACTCTGTCTCCTTCTCCCTCGTTGGATGACTTCAGTGTCACAAGAGATGATAAGAGAACAGACACAACACAACCAAAGTATTTCTTCTCTCTATTTAATACAATTTCTTATATTAAATATTAAATAAGATGGTTTTCTCCTCTTTTAATGTTCCAACTAGACCAGCTAAATAATTCTGTTTTTGTCTTGTGAATTTGATAATATTTAGCATGATAGCCAATTATCAGTTTATTACCCATGCAGCACATCTTTTTTTCAACACCCACAGCCTTTTGGGTGATTTGAGTGGGTGGAAGGTAGAACAAAACTTTACTTCAAACGTGAAGGCTTTCTATGTCTTTGGAAAAGTTTTATCCCAATACAATCAAGGAAGGTCCTAAAAAGACAATGTATAGACAAAAGTTATCCTCATCACTAATGACTCACAAGATGTAGTGGCATACTGATCTGCTGAGGCTCTACTCTTATCCTAAATATTCTTGTTTTCTTTTCTTATTTTCTCCTTATTTTGCAATGTTTGGGTTGTTTCAAGGTGTCAGTTTTGGGCAGTGGTGTGTAAACCCCATGCTATAACAGTGCAAGGTCAGGACTCTTTCTGTCATGAGCTGCAGGTATGTGTGTATGTTAAACACTAGGAATAGACTGATTATCGGCCGGGGCGATTATCAGTGCCGATATTCGGCATTTTGATGCATATCGGCATCGGCCTTTTTTTTTAAATCCGATGGCCAATAAGAGATCGATTTAAAACTGGGTTATTTTGGCTCTGAGGCAGCCGTGCCTTTCTGTCTGCAGTCACTACTCTGTCTCCAGCATTGTCCCACCCACAGCACCATCTGATTGGTTACATGCAGAGCCAAGGCACGGGTAACAGCCAGTCAGCAGTGAAACCTATGAATGCACAGTGCTCACACACGGCAGAGAGGAGAAGTTTTGCCAAGTGGAGAAGCTCCCGAGAGCAGATATGAATATCAGCTCCAAATATCGGTTATCAGCCTCCTTGACTACTAATAAATGATATCGGTTCGCCCCTGAAAAAAACGTATCGGTCCGTCTCTATTAAACACACACGCACACCCAAACACACACGCACAGAGCAAAAGAGGCAAACAGTGGAGTGGATAAAGCTGAATTTACACAAAATCTGGCATTAGGCAATTTCCTGCAGGGTTGTGTTGAGATGTGGGCGATTTATTTGTGCTTAAAAACCAAAACCAAAACCAGTGTGAAAAAATTCATTTTCTTTCTTCTATTCACCGCCTTGTTCTCAGTGACACTGCTCCTCTCTCTTCTTTTACTTTCTAGCTCACTTGACCATAGCTACTTTCTCACAATTGTTGAGCTGGAAAGAAGAGTTTGAATGTTGTGTTTTCCAAGCAATAACAGACATTTACTGCATATCATGCATTTATAAGATTCTGGGTCTCATTCATGAAATGTGAGCAGAACAAGTTTGTTTGTTAACTTTTCACAGAAGGAAATTATGCATATTAAGGCATCTATTAATATTTCAGTATCTATTTATAGTTGTGAACAAAGTCTACACCTGCTTCTGACTACTCGCAGTTCTTGTGTAAATAAAGACGGCACATAAATATTGCTTATAATTTGTAGAAATACAATTTTAATTTGTAATGTACTCTGTTGTGTTTACAATAGGCAGACGCCTTGGAAACGGCAAAAAAAAATACAAATCTAACACATTTAGCTAAATTAATCAGCAATTAACAGGTTTAAGTTTCAGATTAAATTTATTAAAATGCAATTTTGTCATTTAAATCAACTTCATAGCTTACTTGTGTTTTCTACATGTTGAAAAATAAGCTAATAAAATTAATGGTTGTAAACCATTGTAACGGCTAACAGAAGAAAATAATAATTTTTCTTAACTCCACCTCATGTAAAATAACTTTGATCTTAGCATCTGAAAAGTTTTTCTCCCTTTCTCTCTCATTTTTTGTCTGCGCCATACTTTATGAATAGTTTAATTGTGTTTAGTCTCACCATGATGATCTGATGCTGCCTTTTCATCTTTACTACAGTAGTTAAATAGACTGGAGAAAATTCACTTTGCTACCATAAGTCTATGGCTGCTATTTGACAACAACCAGAAATTTGGAGGCTGAGTGTTTTCTTTTATGTTACTTGGTGTATTAGTTGAGGTTTTGAATCAGTTAAACCACCTTTACCGTCAAAATGATAACTGACCTATGTGTTTGTTTTTATTGTTTCTCTTGCATGATATACACTTTAGTGATGATCGGATCTTGAAGGGCTAGAAAAGTGTAGTCTACATAAATTTCAAACAGATTACGCAAACTGGAAATACTCCATTTCCATACTTGGAGAATGTAGGGCTGCCGGGGCACTGTTCCGGTGCCCTCCAGCAGCACTATACCAATGCTTGCTAGTCCACAGAATTCACATTTCTCAACCTCCTCATATAGTGGTCTTTGGCTGTTCATGGGCAAGGATGTATGTTGATTGCTGAAAAGTTGAAGCACCCTGTCAGTTTATGATTGACTAGCGTGCCATTGACTCCACCAACTGGCATCGCCTACGATCGAATCCTAATTTTACACGGCGTTCTTAAATGTGATATTGGCCTTTTGTACCAAGGATATTTATGTGCAAACCTACACACAGATTTACTAATGTTTCATGAATGAGACCCATTGTCTTTCTTAGGAATAGAAATGTGTGAGGAAAGGCTTAAACTAATTTAAATGCATGGTAAATAATAAAAGCTGTCCTAACTTATTAGCCCTACATGTAACCTTAAAGAGATGGTTCAGTTATATATATGGGGGGTTGTATGAGACATGTATGCCCAGTCAGTGTCTTACCTGCTGTAGATAACAGTCAGCTCGCCCTCTGCCTGGCTGTCAGTAACAGTTGAAACCAGAACAATCACATGACCCATAAACTATAAACGGACAGTCGCATTGATGGAACTGCAGCACCTCTGCCAACGGCATTTTGAAGACAGACTATTCCATACCTGCCAACATAAAACTGTTGAAGTATTGGTAGATGACCTACCCTCAACAGCCCCTGCCCATACAGACCTGCACAACCAATTTATGGAATAAATGCATGGAGTAAAAAGTTTCTCTAACTTCCTCCTAGGTGTCTGAGCAGTTGTCCCCCCTGAGGTGGTGCTAATATTGCACTTACAAGAGAGTAAAGTTAAAAATGATGGTAGTGATGGGTACACATTTTAAGTCAAGGTATTGTTGCTGGTATTGGTTCAGATGTGAGCTACTACTAGCTGATAAGTATTCTGCGGCATTCTTTGCCATACAGGCAAATGGTTCGGCATATATAAGAAGCGTTATATGCAGTGAGTATAAAGAGTATAAATAGAGCTGGTATCAGAGGCAGCTGGGTATATTCAGTTCAAGTTGGCAGTTTGGGTTTATAATGCTGAACAACTTGTGCTCAACAAGTAGCAAATACGTACAGGCAGAGGTTAAATTGACCCAGGCTGTCCATGGCTGAGCCCTGGCACATAAGAATCATGAGAATAATGAGCTTTTTCCTGATTTTTGGTTCAAATAATTAAAAAATATATTTTAACATGAAGACAATAATTGAAACTTGTTTGGGTTTTTTTTCTCTGCTGTAGAAAACATAAGAAACTGCACCAGAACTCGCCCATCAGAACTAATGTTAACATGGCTGGCAATATAAATCAGCAAGCGCTAATGTTAAAGTTAATTAAACTGTCAAGCTAGCTAGCACACATAACTTAGGCAATCTCTTAAAAGAAATCGTACTGTTGTCAGAGGGACAAACATAGTTTGAGCTGTCACAGCAACTGTTACACTTGGCTGTGGTTATGATGAATTTCCAAGAATTAAATAAAGGTCGAATGAGTTGGTCAGCCAGATGATGCAGGCTAATACTAGACATTTTGACATTTGTTGATACAATTTCAATTTTACCTAGATACAATTAGGTGAACAAGTGTTTTTGTTTTCAATTTTGACATTTCAGAAGTAAAGGCTAAAAAAGACTGAAGTTAAGAGGAGGAAGCCAACAGATTTCTTCAAAAAGTGGGCAAAGGCGGACATCTAACAGTTAACGTTACTGATAGTAAAGTTATTCTCGTCATTTTCACGTTGTGTATGGTAAGTCACCTAGGCTAGGGCCAATGTGTCTGGAAGATTGTGTCTTTTAGTAGTAATTCACTTTACTGGGTAGCCTAATCCCATTAGGATTTAATGTATTAAATTGAAGGAGCCTTTAATATTGTGCATACTTTATAGCTTGAAGCACCCAAAACATGCATTCTTAAAATCAAGCTTAAAATATTATATAATAATATTGTTTTGCCCTTTACCAATTTTTTTTTTTTTACGAACATAAGAAATTATTATTAATACAATATTATTATTATTTTTTTTTTTTTTAGAATTTTAAGCCTTTAAATGCCAGGCTTTAAAGCACAAATACTGAATTATTTTCTGTACACTATATGCCAAGATGTTGGATTTTTTAAAATTATCTCAGTCTTGGTTATGTCAACTGGACAGCGGCAACAATGATTTCTATGCATTATTATTTTTTGTGTAATATCAAAAAGCTACACCCAAGTCCCTAAGCATATAAAACACGCCTTTTCAGAATGAAGCTATAAAAACAGTATACTTAAGTATTATTTCCCAACTTCACTAAATTATTCTTTTTGATCAACGCCGGTTCTGAGTATATTTTCATTAAGTAAAGATTTTTAACCCTTTAAATGCCAATTTCTTTGCTATAATGCTGATTTTTTTGGGATGAGAATACAGAAAAAAAATTAAATAGACTACCTGCTATTTGACAAAGTTATATAATATTACACCCACCCCCCGGGCTGCGGCTATTTAATGGAAGCGGTCCCGGTGCATATTTAAGTTGAGAAAATCTCAATTAAGAGTTCATGGCTTGCCCACACTAGTCTCAGAATTTAACTGAAGTCTCAATTTAGAATCTTTGTTAATCTTCTGTCACATGAAAGCATCCGATTTCCAAACAGTCTGGTGATAGTTAAGTTATATGAGCACTGAGGAGCATTTCTCATGTGTGGTTCCTGTCAGCAGATATTCTAGTTACAGAAGTCAGCACTATTATTTCCAAAAAAAATAGCCATCTTCACAAGTACACAACACAGGAGCAGTGAGCAGAAATATTTTCCTCTGTTTACTCTTTTCACTTTAATTTCTCTATTTTCCAGTTAAGTTTGGTGTAAGTTGATCTTGAGACAAAACTTGTGATTTGCACAATGAATAAGCTTAAAACATTTTAAAAAAGTGCACTGATTCACCTAACAAGCTGATGTTCAACTCATATAATCAACATTTAGGGGCAACTTTCAAAGAAACAACATAGCATTGTTTTTGCCACTCCAAAGAATTGGCCTTAATTGAGCCCTTACTTGCTTTGTAAAAGCTTATTGACCTAGGTTACACATAGTGCAACACAGTCTCTTGGGAGGATGAAGAGTGTAGCCCAAAGGATTTAGCAGGAGTTAATTAATGATAGCCACTCAGCAAGCCTGTCCACACCAGTTCCAGTTCTGACTGTTAAGTTAGCCACACAGGGACTTGATTTCATTTTTTTTGGAATTCATGTTTTTTATTATCGTTAATGTTATTGTTATTATTATTAGTAGTAGTATTTTAACTGTTTTTTCAGAGTGTAAAGTATAACCTTTTACCTGTAAGTATTTCAATGGTGGATATTTCAGTGTCCTTTACTTGTCTTTGCGAGATGTTTCCACCTCCGTAATGTGAAAATTTAATTTTGTCCTTGGCCATGTGTTGGGGGTGGTTGCAGCTAAGATAAGGGTTCCTGCCTACCTATATATCAATAAATAATATTCCACCTGGCAGATTACTGTGTAGCCTTTAGCTGATATTCATAGATAGTACAAAGTGTACTATCTCTCCTCTCTCTTTCCAATCCTTCTTCCCCCTTCACTTCTACTCTTTCCCCATTTTCTGTCTTTCGTACTTCCCTCTCTCACTTTTCTACATAGCCTTCCTCTTGTCTCCCTCTCTCTCTAGCTCTCTCTTTCTCTCTCTCTTTCTCTCCCTCTCTCTCTCTCTCTCTCAGTCTGTCTCTCACTCTGCTGCTGCCTGCAGATAGTAATTAATCAGAGGATCGATGAGAAGCCTATCTCCAGGCTGAGGCGTCTATAATGTCGATAATGCTGCTCGATGGCCTCTCTCCCTGGGGAGCTGATAGTCTTCAGGACGAACAGCCTTGCCTTTGCATGGAGCAGCCTGGGCTGCGTCAGATAGGCTGTTGCTGTTATGTTTATGTGCGATTGTACAGTTGGTTTGTTTTTATGCGTATCCACTTCTTTTATGCATCCATGTCAGCTTTTATTTACAGACAGGAAACACTCACAGAAACAAAACTAGTTTGAGAACTATGTACGTAGATATTTTTGTGAACATTTGTTCATCATGTGAACAAAAGCAGCCTAAAGTGACTGAACAGAGTGAACATAAATTACAAGTGTAGTAAGATTTTGAATGCATGATTGTTTGGAAGAACCTAAAATTGTGTAAGGGGTCAGGTGTGATTGTGGTTATAACATTTATGTTGCTTATGAATGACATTGAGCTTGTCCAGCTACAAAATCAAAAGACTGAACTGGGAATTGTTTACCTCATTCTTCAAACATGACAATTGAATTAACTTAATGTAATTGTTGAAAATTTGGCACTAGTTTGGATATTTAGCTAGCTTAAAATGTATTTAAATGCAAATCTGCAAAATTTAAGGTATTTTCAAAGTTAGATTCTGACTGAAGATTAAGTTAATAATTGAGTATTTTTTTTAGATACAAATGAGTCTGTGGTATGGTATTTTTTTTTATCAGAAATACTTCTTAGCGTTCCGTGTAGGCATATGCAAAAATAAAAGATATCCCCTGCTTCTTCAGAACTATCAAATACTGGTGTTGGTATCAGTCTAAAAAACATTATTAGTCATGCCCTGGTACACTATTTATTAATTTCAGTTCAGTGCAATGGTATAAGTAGAATGATTTACATATCATATAAATATATATATATATATATATTTTAAATTACAAAGCCGGATTTCAGGTATCAACAAGGACATGGCAACAAATATTCTAGCTTCAGAGACATCAGAAACATCAGAAAGTGAACTGTCATCATTACAGACCCTCTAAATAGTTTACTGAGCTATGTATGATGAAAAATATAGTTGTTGTAAGCTTCACTTGAAGTGAGGTATTATCGATTCCTTGCATTACACTGGCAGCAAGTTTGATTACAGGACAGAATAAAATTCAGGTTAAAGGGTGCTTTCAGCATGTGTCTGTGCACCATTGCAGCTGTTCTGTGTCTGCACCTAATAAAAACAGCCACAATTTTGAAAGGTTAAGTCATCTGATGTATAAAAAACTGTACTTACAAGTCAGTCTATATTTTGATCAAAAAATTACATTCCAATTAGGCTCCATTGTCTTAAAAATAAACATAATTAATAAATTGCTGGCCAAGAAGCAAGGCACTACACAACAGTCTTCTGAGCTATCTAATCTCACAACAGCATCCAGTCCCTGTGAAGACAAGGTCTCATAATCTTTCTGACTAGACAGTCTGGATCCACTCCCACAAGCTTGGCAGAGTAGGTAAAAGGCCAGGGTCAGAACCATGAAAATGCATAAACATGTAAGTTTTACTGTACACCTAAAAGATTTTTTTTTTTTTTACCTCAACATCCCTTTCCATTCAAAGCTGCAATTACACGGCTGAATTTCTTTTATGAAAGAAAAAATAAAGATAGCTCTAACAGAGACCCAATCTCAATAAAACTCATCATGGTTTTCATATACAAGGTGGGGTGGAGGAGGGGCCAAGCCTCACCTCACAGCATAAACATTCCCCTCCACGTCTGTTTTGTCATTTGCATATTTACAGTCTGCCATGCTAATCATGTTTATTGGGGTGTATAAGTAGTGCGCATGAGCTCAATAGGGAAGAATAGCTTTGTGCCAGAGACTGCACAGCAGTGGCAATGGGATAAAAATTGCCCTGAACCCCCCATTTCTGAAAATAAATGGCTTCTCCTGCAGTAATCCAATTTCAAAAGACAAAAAGAGCCGTCTTACATAACTAGGACAGCATGGGCTTTTGCTAATTATGGTGTTAATGCACAGTGAAGAATTCCCCTGAATTTAAACAAAGGCCAAGATTTATGTAGATATTTTTGTGATCATTTGGTGCTGTGTGCTGAACAAGTGCAGCACTTACAGTATCACATCATAATAAAATACAGAATCTATCATTTTGCAAGGTGATGGATGTCTGGCTAACAGAAATAAGGTATTTGCTCATTTGACTGCATGTATCAGAAAAAAAATTGTACTTTTCTGGAAAAGCTATCAATATGCAAAAAATTTCAAGGTGAATGTCTCAGTGCCTAAGGCTGGCTGACAGAGGTAAACTATTCACTCCCTTATTTGCATTAATCAAAAAAATCCAGGCAAACCAAATCCAGATTTTCACGATTTCACCTTGAGCACGTAGATTTCATTGTCAGTCCGGGTTTGCTTCTGCACTGAAGTGTTGAGAACAGTTAAGTAAGGCGGATAACTGCTAAAGCCCCTCTTTTTTCCCCCGTCAGATTTCTGCTCCCATACAAAAGCCATAAGGTTGTCCTCTGTCGCCAACTGGCCGAATGAGGAAGGCGTACAGTCCTGGCCCCTGCTTTAATTGCTGGTGTCAGAGCTAAAACATGGCCGAACAGGAAATGATCAAGTTAATGAAACCTTTTAATTATTCAACATAATTGTGGAATGTGAAGAGCGTGTCGGTGAATCCCTGGCTATTCACACAAGGTGTCTCTTCAACACATTCACACACAGAGGCACACGCACACACACACACACACACACACATTAATACACCATCTCTCTCTCCTTCTCTCTCTCTCTCTCATTCCCTTTGTCTCACCCACATTGAACACTTGCTTTCCCATGGTGCTCTCCCTCATCCTTATTACTAGCCATTCTCTTCAATGATAGAACAAGCGAGATCAGTCTGTGTTATAATTACTTGACCTTGTCTTCTCGGGGTCGTTACTCTTAGCCGCCCACCTCAGCCCCCACAGCCAAGCCTGCATGCCCACTGGCCTGAGCCCCTGCAGCCATTCTGCACATTACTGCAGGGCTGATAGGCACTGGCATATCGATCTTTTAGCTGAGGATCACAAGAAGAGGAGAAGTCCTTTCTCTCTTTCACTCGGTCTAATAGTAAACACACACACACGCACACACACACACACATACACACACTTAAACAATGTGCACACCAGACAATTAAAGACAACTGAAACAAATATGAGCATATCAGTTCATCAGCACGCCTGAGACCTCTTTCTATTCTGCTCTCTGTCTTTAGTTGCTTCTTTCTTTCTTCCTCCTGTTTCTTCATCTTGACATTCCTCTTCTCTTCTCCTTCCTGCCCCTTTTAGGTTCCCTTTCCTTCCTAACACCCTGCCCATTCCTTGCTCCTTTCCTTCCTTCCTCTTTCTCTCTACCCCTTCCATCTCTCCCGACTGTCTCTGCCAGAGCTAATTCCCTCTTCAGATGGTGCAGCTCTCATTTGCATATTTATCAAAGTGTTTGGACTATCCGACAGAAGCTGTAGGAAGGTGAGGTCATTAATATGTTAATTACCCCCCCCCCCTTCCTGCTTTTAGACGATGGCACACAATCCGTATCCTCCACTGCTTCACACGCAGCCTTTGAATGTTTGAATACCCTCAGAGACCCTGCAAATACCATAAGACTCTGTAGACATCCACACATGGGGGTTAGGATAGGTTCACAGCTATAGTGGGTATATGTTTGCATGTGTGAATGTGCAGTCATATTTCAAGCTACCATATATGACATGTACAGTCGTGGATTAGAAGCATTTGTTCATCAGACATTTTAGACCTTTGATATGATCTGTTTGCACATTTGCCCATATGCTGAACCCTTCCCTCGAACTAACTAATCATAGCCTTGGCAGCTCTAACGAAGCCCGACAAGCCTTGTTCACAACTAATACAACCACTCTGTAGTATTTCTGCACTGCGTCAGTGTCGGTCCAAGTTGCTTTTAGAGGTTAGACCTAAAAGTTAGCAACTCTGCCCCTGTCTTTTTTGTATTCAGGGAAATTTACCTCAGCCAGTGTTACTTGGGATAGTGCTGCATTTTCTTAACATGAGTTCACCGGCAAGACAATTCTCCTGCGACATTAAATGTAATGATAATGATGAGACTTATGTTAAAATTAAATAGCAGTTTGATATTAATTTTTTCATTGAGCTTCTTAGGAAAATAAATTAAAAAAAACTGGCTTGTGCCACAAATATAGAAATAATGAGAGATGTTTAATTCCATGTATTCTACATTGGTCAGCAACTGACTATAATTTGATATATTGCCTTGGTAATGTAGGTTTAGCTTCAGTCTGTTAGCACAACAACTTTTAAAAGGTTCCCTCCTCCCGATTCATCAGTATCTTAAAATTAGAAAGCTGGAAAAATTTAAAAGTAGCTGGATAGGGTGTTTTCAATCAAGTAATGTAAATATTGCAATTTTAACTAGCCACTAGCTACCGCTAATGAAATCTGTCATTGTTATCTCTGCAAATTGTGCAAATTGTGGAAAAATAGAAATCTTGCATTACTACTAAAGATGAGGGTAGATAAACTGTCAATTGCTAACACTGCCCAAGACAATAAAAGTTTTTCTCTTGCAATTTAGTTTTTTAGATTTTAACTAAACAATCAGAGCATGTTTTACTTTCAGTTTTTCAAACACTTTATAAAGGTTTGGTTTAATATGTATATTTTTAAGTTTATTTTAACAACAGGGGTTTTTTGTAGGACCAAGTATAATGTGACTGTGACTGAGCTACATATAATGGCAAAACATATTTTTTTAAAAAATGTGCCACTAAGGTGGTAATTTATATAATTGGATCCAGTGTGTTCTCAGTGTGCAGACACTACACTGGATGCAATTAGCAACCTTTTGTTTCAAATGACAATAAATTAACCTAATATCTTATTACAAATGACAATAAAAGTAAAATTGAAATGAACTTATGTTGATTTTTGTATTATTTCATTTTACTTTAAGTTTTAGATTGCACCATATGTAATAGTCACCTTTCTATTAAAACAAAGGGATTTTTTATGTTTAATTCTTAACACCCATCTTTACTGATAAAAATTAATCTCACTGACAAAGGCAGAAATATTCACAGAAAATTTACTTAAGTATTTGTTTTAATTTAATGTAAAATTGTTATTAAACCTAAGCTTAAAAAAGCATACCTTTTTTAGATTCAGTATACAGAAGCTCTTTTTACTGCTTATTTTTGCCTAAGTTTTAGTTTTAGTTTGACTCTGTCATGAAGTCACTCAGCAGAGGGAGTGGGACATCTTGTTAATTCTGACTTGTCCATTGTTAACGAAGGCTAATGGGTCATTTATGTTTTTGTTGTTTTAACATGGCTTGGTTGACATTGCATTGTAGATAAGTCAGTGTTGATACAGGTGATTGACTGAGGTGCTTAAATCAAGCAACTGTGGCTAACATTAATTAAAACTGACACAGGAAGTTAAAAGCAAATGTTGGTGCTAGGCATCTTGGGAATTGTTGCCCTTGATTAAACTTGTGTTATGGTTTTCTGTCTGAACTTTGGGTTTTAAATATACTGGATGGAAATGCCAAAATCCACAGAATATAAACATTTATTCAGTAATATGTCAACAAACAGGGAAAGTGGTTCCTGGAATGAAACGCAACCGTGAAAATAAATCAACATTTTTATGTGGAACAGGAAGATAAGTAGGGACTTGTGTGTTTTCTAAAGTAGGATTCAATAATTTAACCAGTAGAGTGAAGGCAGAGGAAGTGTTACAACATTCCTGCTCACCAGTTTTGATTTTAGCTTTTCAAGGACTTTTCAAATAGGAATTCTAAAAGCTACCTCACTCAACATGTTGAGGTTAAATGACTTTGTTTTAGTCTTTTCATTTCACCTCTACTTTAGTCTCTTCTGTATGTCGCTGTGCTTTTGCCAGCATGCTTAGGGGTGACTTCCTAAGGCAGCATAATGTGTGGCTGATAGTATTAATGTAGATGGGACTGTAGGTTATTATGACAGTTTGTTGTGTATCAATAGTGGGATTTTTTTTTTTGTTTTTTTGTTTTTTTACAGCAAGCAACAACACAGACCCTTGATGCTTGTTTTAATCCTCCTGTTTTGCGATGCTTTTCCTTTCTTGTGAGTGTTTTGTCAATTGAATTTTTAACTGTTTTTTCAATTGTACAAAAACTATGCCAATAAAAACTGTGGAAGAATGAGGTCACAAGTAAAGGAAAGGCAGAGAGATTAGACAAGACAAAAGGTGAGACTAGGAGAGCCCTCACATTGTTATTAACAACAATGAAAGTCTCACAAATCCACCTAACCTTGCCCCTGAATGCATATTTCTCTCTGTGTCAAACTGAGAGGGCGTTCAATTCAAACTACACAGGACATACTTAATAATTACTCTCACTTTGAACACAATTTCCTGGCTAGGGGAAATGATTGACAGATTGTATCCACAGTGTCAGGGGGCCAGCCACGCCCCTACTGACTAAGGCAGAAATTAAAGAACAGCGGGAGCTAAATTACGCCTTAGCACAGACCTCTGGCAAGAGGACAGGAAGGGAAGCATGATGAATGAGAAAAGGATCAGAAGAGAAAGGTACAGGGTGAGTCGCGTGGGAGCATGGAGATGATTGGAGGAATGGCTCGGAAATACATTTAGCCACACACAAGCACTCACACACACAGATGCTGGTAGACACACAAACATACGCACTAAGGTAATGGGTCTGCAGTACTACTGGAGTGCAAAGGGAGAGACACTTAAATGCCATCCCGACAGTTGGGATGCTATTTACTCCCTTTCACACACATATACTCACACACACACACACATGCACGCACGCACACAGTCATCTCCTCTCTCTACTATGTCAAGCTCTCAAAGCACTCAGACTGATATGAGAGCAGCAAGCAACCAGCAGAGTGGCACAATGAGTCTCAGGGTATCTACATTAGAAGAACAGCAGGAAGTGGGCTAAAAGACCACAAACCAAGAGATCACTGGTTTGTGCACATTGTAAGTCAAGAAGTAACTGATAGATGACATATACTGCGTTCACTCTGCAGAAAGTGTCCCCTTATCAGTCCATAACTGATAAAGTAAAGGTCTGGTGATCGTCACCAAATGCAATAAAAAAACATAAAAACAAAAACAAAACAGCTACAAAATTATCTTACAAATTTTTGCACGTGAATCCAAACCATGATGTATCTTATTCCTCAGTGCCACGAGCTCCACTTTCGCTCAATAATATCAGCGAGCTTCCCTGTTGCATCGGGTGGCATGTTCCTTCTTTGGCATTAAAACACAGACTGTTTTTTATTTTCAGCAAATTCCTCATGCAGTGTCCTGCAGCAGGAAATCCTTATTCCATAAATCCATAAATAAAAGTATTCCAACACAAATACACTATTTAGCCTGTTTAGCCTCATTTTCTAAAAACTACAGTGCCCACCTTCATTGCTGTCTTTGCAGCCTGAGAGAGTGCCAGAGAGTGCTTGTGTCCTTTAACTTTCTCAGTAGTAACTGATGGGCTTGGGGTTGAGCACCATGAACATGGTGAACAGTCATGAAGTATTAAGAAATGTTTCATCACTTTGTTTGGCTTCCTTCATGAGATTTGTTAACATTAAGGCAGAAAAAAAATCAGATTGATGCATGAAATTTAACATTTAACATGTAACTAAAGACAGGCAGAAATCATTTTCATCACAGGTATGATAGCTTTTTTTTATTAGTGTATGGCATTGGCATTTTCTGACTTGATTGACTGAGAGAATTTAGTTGGCAATTTTAGAGTAAAACAATATTTTAGGGGTCAATAGAGGAATACAATAAATAACTTATTAATGCAGATATAATAGATTTTTGTTGTGTTGCTGGCTGCTGGCTGCTGGTGCCAAACCACTTGTAGGTGCTTTCTGATGGTACATTAAGTGTTTGCTGCTAAGACAGATAGTATACAGTAGGTTTACCTCTATCTAGGTAAAGTGCTGCCAGCCTGGCTTCAAGAGGCCTCGACTCAAGCAGAGCCTTCAGATTAGGCTCTTCACCAGATAGAGGGGAAAGAGGCAAAGGGCAATACACTGACACACTCACACACACAAATTCACACGTACATTCACACCTACATAGGCTCTCATACTGCACACTGACACAAATGTAGACATACAAGACGCACACACATACTCACACATCTCATAAGCCCTCACACACGCACAACCTACTTCACATGTAGAGCAGCATTCCCAGCTGAGTGCCTCTCTCCAACCTGGCAATTTCAGTGGAAAGAGAATCCAGCTAAAGTACACAGGGCACCATGCTGATTTCACAACAGGGAGGTTGAATGGCAGAATGGCCTCACTACAGCCCTCGTTACTGATCCAGCAAGATCCAGCTCATCTATTTCAATAGCACTTTATCATTCACACTTGTGCGTGCATATACAGATGGAGTTAGATTGTAGGAGTCCCAGTTTTTTTACAGTCATACAGCAGCAGTGTTGGATTGTTGCTATAAATATTGTTTTATCTAATGCAGGACATATTTACATACCTCTATACCTGCTTCCAGCGAGTGATGAAATACACACACGCATATTATACAAGATACAATTTATACATCGAAACTTTACGTACATGCTTATACACATAGCACCATCTGACAATGATGTTTTGGTTGACATTTAGTTTCTAGGTTGCACAAGATGCTGCTATAAATGAATCATGAGTAAATCTGTGAGGTGTGAATAATAGATGGGAGGAGAGGTAAAAAACAAAGGAGTGCTGTTATTATTTGTTAATAAGACACTCTGGAGCATCACTAACTAGATCTCATTACCACAATACATGCGGGCATGCATACGCACACACCCGCAGCCACACACACATGTCCTCCTACCCACATACACCTTGTGCACACACCCTACATGCCAAACACATGCAGAAGTCTCTCATCCTGCTTGACTATTTTTACCTGTGAAGCCTGTCGTTGCCTAGCACTCTGTAATTACATCCCACACTCCACCAACGAATGATTAGAAGCAATGATGGATGGGTTAACACTGTCACCTAAGGATGCCTCTGCGCAAAACTAATTACGCGGTGATACATGTGTCATATGCCTGATACATGTGATAGCCCTCTCAGCCTCCTGCCATAACTGTGAAACAAGTGTGATAAAGGTGGACGAAGTGTCTCCTGTTAATCAACAGATAAGAGATGATGAAGTAA
Source organism: Acanthurus lineatus (assembly GCA_029814665.1). NCBI lineage: Eukaryota > Metazoa > Chordata > Actinopteri > Acanthuriformes > Acanthuridae > Acanthurus > Acanthurus lineatus. The sequence continues at coordinate 23,178,741 of JAPZDV010000007.1, forward strand.
CTCCACTGTTGATTAATAGATCTTTGTAGCTTAGTGATGTCTTAAATGTAGATAACCAGAATGACATAAAGAGTTCCACTAGTGGGTTTAACTTGACTAAAATATTAAACTTAAATGAGATATTTTTTTCCTAAAAGTACAAATTATTACTCTGCTAAAGAAATTATTTAACACATTTTCATACCTTAATGACAGAACAGGATGTTAATGACTTCCAAAATGACATATATAGTACTGTTAAAGATTACTAGTGGCAGGTGTAAAGTATGAACATGTGGTAAAAATTTTGAAATCCACGCAGTTTGACTGTGTCATAGTTACAGAAATTAATGTGCGTAAGGTTGTTTAACAGTCGCATGTGTAATATGGACTGCAGTAAGCTACATGCACAGACACCATTCTCCAGGGGGAGTATCTGAAATGCTCTCTCTCTCTTAATTTTGTTTTACTTATGGCCATATATCTTGTAGATGGAAGAGAGTTTCACCTCTGATTTTGTCATGATCCTGAATAAAATTACTGTCGACATTATTTTGAGCTTCTTATTCATTACTGTTTACTTTGTGGATATTTTATAAATGTAGAGTTTTTTCCTCTTTACTTCCAGAAGAGATAGTTCTATGGTATAGATTTTCTGTCATGTATGGCAAGAAAGTTGTTAAGCCTCTATGTCTCTGCATAGAGAAATTTTGGCGTTATCTGGATCAGGAGATGGAGTGTGTGTGTCTGCTTATACATGCAAAGTGTGTGTGCCTGTGTAGTGTGTGTGCAAAAGGGGATGTGAGGGGTTGCGTTTATGATTGCCACAGCTGCAGCTGGGGCTGTGGGCTGAGTAATTGCCTGTCTAGGTAGAGAGATCGTGGTAGCAAGCTAAAAGTCAAGTGCTCTCTTCCTGCTGTAGACCTCATTTGGATTCCACATAGCTAGCTAGCAAGCTAACGCCAGCCTTGGGCCTGTATTATTCATAGCTTGACAGATAGCTCTCACTAAAAGCATTGGAACTGGGCCAGGTGGTGATGGAGCGACAGGGGGAAGTGGCACCACTGCACCTCTCTCTCTGCCTGGCAGCAAGAGAGGAGGGGATACAGGACATAACGAAAGGATAGGAAATTGAAGATAGAATGGAGCAGCAAGGAGATGAACAGTTTTAACAGAGGCAGGTAAATGTCTAAGTAGATAGGTAAGGTAGGTAAATGTCTAAGTAGATAGAAAAGGATGTAGGGGTAAAGAGATGAAGGGACTAAGGAGGTGAGAAGGGTATGGAGGGTGAAGACAGAAATCAGACGGAAATATCCGAAGGCCGCACAATGTTAAAGAACATTAAAACTACGAGACGAAAAAAAGCACACCTTACATTATGACAGAGATAGAAGATGAATGCACTAACCACAAAAGAATGGAAATGGAAAGAAGGCAGCAGCAGAAATGAAGAGCAAGTGAGTGAAACCATTTCAAATAGAAGAGAGAAAGAGGCCTGGAAAAAGAAGAGAACAGGCAGCCATCCACCCCCGCCAAGCTCAGCAACCCCTCTGCCTCCATGTGCAGAACCAGATAAGGTCGCATTAATCAAAATCTGCCACTTCCCCTTCCAAAAAAACACCGTCTATGCCATCAACCCCCCTCTGTGAAGTATCTGTCACCGAAACAGAAATTTCCATATTTAATGGGAAAGCTTTATATCACCAAAAAGGCAGTGTGGGCTGAGGGTGAAAAGAACTGAGTTGGTTGGATCTGTCATCTCTGTCATTAGCTTATACACTTGAGACTGCATGTGGAGCCCCGAGGTTCATTTCAGTTTGGCTCTGACACCATTGTTATCATTTCAACAATGTGATGAAGCTGGACTGAAAAAACTACAATTACTTGTGTAATTGTAGTAAATTATATCAACACTATATTGTCTGTTCTATATCACTGTGTGTTTCTTAGCGCATATGAAAGTAATTGGACTGGTTTCCTGCATATTTTGTCCCAACACTCTGTATACCTCTAGTGAAATTTAAAACACACTTTGAAAGCATTTCAAAACCAGCGTTGCTAAATTTACAGTGGCGTTCACATGCAACTTTGCTCATCATGCCTTCCTCTCTGATGCCATTTGTTTATTTTTCCCTTTGTAATTTTCCCCTTTATTTACCTCCTGTGCATATTATGACAAGACTGCAGACTACCTCTCCAACATTACCCAGCGTCAGATAAACAGGTGGTGTTTACGCTTTTTTCCATCCTCCTCTTTTTTCTTCTTTTTTTTTATAACCGCCTCCCAAAGGAAAGACATCAAAGGGAATAACAGATCATGTGCAGTGAGTGCGGAGCGTGCCAGGGGGACATGGGCATGAAGTGGGGAGGTGGGGGTTGGTGAGGGGCAGGCAGCTGCTTAGGGCCAGCTCCAGGCCGGGCGCATTCTGACCTTTAACCCCTGAACCCCCACAAGCTCTCTGCAATCCCAACCTCCCCCTGCCCCTTAGCTCTCCCTTTAGAGCAGCTGCCAACGAAATTACATCAATGTCAAAATGCCCATCTCCTCTGCTGGGGAGATGGAGACTGGCAAACATGACGCAGAGTAGAAATCACAATGGAACATGGGAAGGACAGACACTTCAGTCTTTAAGCCAGAATTACAGTTAGGGAGGAGGCTGCTGGCACATTCTTGTGATAGTCAACAAATCTCAAAACCAACAATGTGTGTTTTCTGTGTTTGTCAACACATGCCATGTCCCTAGCTAGTGTGTGGCTCAAAACCCAGGTCCATCAGTTTGTACTAAACATTATTTAAATATTTAACATTATTATATTGATTTTCACAGGTGATGAGAGTATACCACTTATTTTGTAACAGTTCCCTAAAACATTACTTAAACGGAGTAAATTTTGTATGAGTTGGTAATTATTTAAAGTAGCAGATTTTTGCTGTTTTTTTCCAGGAATACGATAGAATATAAAAGATTGACTCAAATCGCAACAGTTCACATGTTCCTGAAAATAAAGAAACATATTACCCAATGCAATGATGCAGCTCACTGATGTGTACTTGGACAAAAATGGTGCTCTAACGCAAAAAAAGAACACAATTTGTCAGGCTTTAGCCACTATTTGTTAGATTTATTTATTTTTTATTTGTTTATTTATCATTTTTATTTGTTAGATTTATTACTGTGTTGTATATTTTGGTCCTTTAAACACACAAATAAAGAATATCTCAAGCTTCATTCTTTAATTGCCTTTACTTTTCTTTAGTTAATATTTTAACAATCTAAATCCCATAAGGACTAAGTATATGGTGATTTTTCAGAAGTAGCAAATCTAAATGAAGCAAGGAAGCATAATTTACATTCTGCTCACAATCTGTTTTACCTGGATTCTTCAATATTCATCCACATCAGCCTGACTCTGTCAGCTTATTCAAATAAACAGCTTTTATGACAGCCTCTACTGTGGCTTACCCAGACAAATGGACAAGCTGGAGGAAGGAATTCCTCTCCAAAATGGCTAGTTGGCTAGCAGCTAACTAGCTGGCCTCTTTGTGTGTGCCTCTGAGTTGAGGTGATTGATTGAAGTCATTACGCTAGTGGAGAGTCTCCTTACCTGGCTAATCCAGGAGTGAATCTAGCTGCAGGATGACAGATAGCTGCATTAGACCTCCAGAATCTGTTGCTGAATGAGCTCTCCTGCTCAGGACCTTCACTTCCAAATTATGCAAAATGGTTTGTATGGTAAGCTTGTCAGAAATATAGCTGATCCATCTCACAATTCTCAGTGTTACACACAATTTAAGAAGTCTGAAAACATAAATGCGCACAAATTTGACATATTGCATCTTTAAATCGTGTTTAAGCACATAATAAATACTTAAGATTTAATACATTTTACTAAGAGTTCTATTTGTATCAGTGTTAGACATTTTGAATCAGAGTACTTTACAGCAGATTAGAGCTGCAATTATTATCAGTTAATCTTAAGATTACTCATTTTATCTGATCAAAAGTGCTAGATATGAAGTTTACTATAATGTAGGACAAAATAGACACAACTGTCTTGGATACAAGAAACTGTTGTCTTCAAATGGTTTCAATATTGTGGCTTTTAAGCTCTTACTATCCTCTGTTCTTTCTATAACACCACAGAATCTAGAGGAGTTTGGGAGTGGCTTCAGTGCAGCAGCAAAAACAAAGTTCTGTGTTTCAGCAGCCCTGACCTGTCTCATCCTGTCTTTAATGACAATATCAGTAGGGCAAATGATTAACCTGTGAAGAGGTGTTTTCCTCTGCGTATGGGAAGTAGTTGGCAAATGTGGACAAATCAAATTAAAGGGAACTGGGGTCTTGCATGGACTCGGGAAGTGATGATAAAATATAGGAGGATGTTTATTAACACATGCAAGTCTGATATTTGTTGCTAGCAACTGCACTGCATCTCAGTCATGTTGAGGCTGATGGACTAAAGATGAGAATAGGATAATAACTGCTGTCAAAGAGACAGAAGGGACGGCATAAAGATCTGGTCTTTTTACAAAATTAAACAATGTTTGCAGACTCCTGATGAAAATATATTACTGAATGGACAATCTCATAGAAATTACCAAATAAACAATATCTGAAAATAAACATTAAGTCAAAGAGGCAAAAAGCTCCAGTTCTAAAATGCTTCCTGTGGGGTATTAGGTACCACAGGGATGGAATAAAATCACATCAGAGACACAGAGCTGTGCCCGATGGAATGAAGGCTGTAGGGCAGAAGCAGTGAATGGGCAACAACAACTGGCTTATGAGCCAAGGAGCTGTTGGGTACTGATGCCTCTCAGCTGCTTTACCATGACACTCTGTCTAAAATATTTAAAACATTGTACTGTTAAAAAAGAGTGAATTTATGTGAATATTATTGTTTTGGTAAAAATTGCAGACATACATGAAAAGATAACACTCAAATATTGCTTGTATCGTTAAGACTTTAGTGTAAATCCTAGTAGACATGTAATGTCAGCACACGATTACACACAAACCTCATGAGTGTTTTACAGACACTGAGGATTATTTTAACACAACAACTACGAGGCTGTATTTTATGGATTTTTATACTAACTGTAATTCGCTGTATGGGAGTGTATGCGTGTGTGCGTGCATGCATGTGTGCGTGTGTGTGTGTGTGTGTGTGTGTGTATGTGTCTCAGTGTGTGAATGAGCCATAGCAGCTGATATGCGAGCTGGAGCCTGAGACGCCAGAAAACGCCCTAAATTGCAGCGTCTGCCATGCGCTGTGCCTCCTGCACCAAGACACTGTCTTTTGTTCTCCCCTGCTAGCAAGAGAAGCCTGACAGCTCTGAAATGATCCTCTCTCCTCTTCCACACACAGACACACTCACACACACACACACACACACACACATCACGCCTTTTCTTTTCAACTGTTTTACTATAGATTTACCTGTTTTGCATTCACACAAAGAAGGAATATACACACATGTAACATACATTCTCCCTCCTGTCTTGCTCCTATAGCCTCTATTTTCTACTCCCCACCTTTCATTTTCTCTCCTTGTCTGTGTCTTTCTCTCTCATTTTTCCTCACTGGCTGGCTGTGAGGATGGCGAATCCCTCATGGATTTCAGGAGGGTATCACCATGGAGACGGGGCTCTGCCACACGTGTCTATAGATCCTCCTGCTGGATAGGGGGCACAGCCAGAGGTGCTGCATTCCCTCCATCTCTAGTCTGCTCTGCTGAGGGAGAAAGAGAGGCAACAATGAGCTCAGGTTAAGGAGGTTGAGGAGGTAGAAAAGATGGGAAAAAGGTAGAAGCAGGAAGTTGTGGTAATTTAGAGATAAATTAGTGTGAGATCTGCGTGTAAATACATATATATAAAGCTCTTTTTCTCTCTCCCCCTCTCTCTCCATATATTTGTGTTTGTGTGTGTGTGAGGAGGTGGAAAAAGTATACTTGTAGAAGGAAAAGAAGCAGTTGAGGTTATGATAGGCAAAAACAGAAAAAGAAAAATATGAGTGAAGATTGTTAGGTGACAAGAGGGAGAGAGTCAGGAAAAAAAGCAGCAGAGAGAGGAGGCAGAGGAAGTGGCAACAGCAGCCTCATCTCTGTGTCAGGAAGACAAATAGCGTGTGATGCTAATGACTGGCTAAAGCTTTTGCCCCTGCTGAGAACAGCCGCTAATATGACTGCTAATAAAGGCACCGTGGAACGCTGTCGCATTCCAGCAGTCGCTCAAATGTCGCCCAAAATTAGCCAAACGAGAGCTCTCCGTTTCCTGCCGCTCCACAATCCTGCCTTACATTAATGCTCCAGAAATTGGGCCCTCTCTGTAATGTTTGCAGAATTTTTTTCCTTTTTTTTCTTTCTCTTTTTTGCATCGGAGGGCCAATTGTTCACAGTGTAATATAATTTGTTCTATCTCACAATGCTGAGGATGCTCACTCCATAAAATCTGAAGGGGTCTTTTTGTGATCTGAAGCTCTTTTTCTTCTTTGATTGCTACCTCCAATACCAAACACTCCTTATGGAGAATTTTGTGATTCTGCCAGGGGATAAAGCATGAGAAACTTAGAATGGTGCAGTATTTTTTTCAACCTTTTCTTTTTTGTACAATGCCCGCAGAATTTATTTTCTTTTTAATTTAAATGCTACCAAATTATTTCTGGAATTTTAATTGCCAAGCACAGTGAGTGGGTTGCAATGACTGTGATGACGAACATTGTAGCCAAGGTCACACAGCGACATAGCCAGGGAACGTGGGATGGAGGAGCTGTGGAGGCTTCCTGTGGCTTAGTCATTGTGGCATATCGGAGTGTCGGGGCAAACACACCTCTCACAGTGTCACAACAACCTGACAACGCCTCTCAACACAAGTATGATGCAAAGTCATTTACATAAGATGCTCTGGAGTTGTGCTCAATGAGCAGGAACTTTTCAACAGCGGCCAATATCTGTTTAACTGTAGGTGGAACTTTTAGCATGATCAGGGTTTAAAACATGTTCACTCTCTTTATATCAAAAGACCTTTTTGCTTGAATAATCCGGACCCAAAATAATAAAGTGCACTTGACTCCTTTTAAAGATATAATGGAAAAATACACAACCCAGCATTTATTGTTCGCTTTCCATTAGCTGATGTTGTAAAGCCATTATAGTAATTCATCAACTTTTTTAGGATCATTCAGGTGTAGTCACCACTGAGTTACACTGCGGCTCAATGCTTGATAGCAAATGCTGCCTTCAAGACTTTTTTAAGATAAAGGCAAAAAGGCAGGTCCAAAGGACAGAGAGGGAGAGGTGCTTGATGACTTGTGTCTGTCTACCATTCCAACAGCACTTCTCCCTCTCCCTCTTTCCATCCATGCACCCCCTCCTCCTTGCTCCCACTCACCTATCCTTCTCTCCTGCCAACCCGCCTGGCTTGGCAGCCGCTAACCTGCTGGGACCAGCTCTTGATTTATTTGGAGAGGGCCCTGGAACGAAGCAGCCAGGATGAGTGGCATTTTAATGTGCTTTTGAGATGTTTGGTCACAAGCACTATTGATCACAGTGCCGCACTGCACCCCCCCCACCGCTCCCTCACTGTCCCACAGACCCTCACTCTGCCCTGGGGGAAAGGTCTGGCTGTCAGGCAGGGAATGAGTTTCCATGTGGGCTTAGATTAATGAAATGAGGCCGCTGTTTGCGGGGGGTACAGGGGGTCAGACCATTAAGGAATCCCTGGGCTGGGCAAGATTGAGCCTGCCAGCTGACTGGACCCTGACTGACTGATGGACGTCCGGGACTGAAGAAAGGGAGAGAAAGAGAGAGCAAGGGAGCGTGGGATGGATAAGATATTGGGCTGTTGGACAAACTGACATGAAAAAGCAGAAAAGAGGGAACAGAAATCAGTTTGCAAGACTGTGATTCACCATCCTACAATCCATGTACAAAAGGCTCCTACATGAGCATTTTCATAGCCACTCCTCCACAAAAGTAGCACACATTAACTAACAACTAGCATTTTCTTAGTCTCACACGCGGCCTTGTGCCATTCATTCACATCAGGTCTGACTCTAAGTAGCATAGAGCCAGGGAAACGTCCAGAGGTTGTAAAAATAGGAGCCAGGGATATTTCACAGCCGAGTGAACATGCCCACAGCGTGTTTAGCTCTCTTTCACTCCAGCCTGGACAGGAGGTTTATTTGATGGCCAAAACACTCAGCAGAACTCATCATAATTCTGACTCTGTGGGTGCTTTTTGTTCAATGTGCCAAATGTGTGCACACAGCAATGAACACACATAGACTAATACATAAATGTACAAATAGCAGCACACATTCTAAAGTCACACACATGCAGCTTACATTTGGGGGGTGGGAGCAGGTAGTAGCTCAGGGCTCTCAGAGGTTTGATGAGTGAAATGGATTAAACCCCTGTGATCAATAGCCTGAGCGAATACACAGATTATCAGATTAGGATCTGTCCCCCCGCTGCTGAGGGGAGCCAGAGAATACATTAAAATCTGAGGTACCTTAGCAAGATTCAATTAATCAGGCTACAGGTTGTCTTTTACAGTCAATTTCAGACAAGCAGTTGTGTTTTGCTGCACTTGGATCACATCAGAACAAGGGCATATCAGTCTGGAACAAAGTGTTTGCGGAGCATGCACAGTGGTTTACTTTTGCCTGAAGAGCAAATTGATGCTACCTGAATATAAATGAATGTGAAAAAAAACTGAACCTTCTGCTTTGTTTGCTTCAAAGATAGCAATTTTATCCCTTTGTAACTCTTTTTTCTGGAAGAAATGAAGCATTTTATTATAATTGCTTAATAGTTAATGAGTACATGCTTAATTATGTTGGTTAAGCAAAGTTTCATATTTTTCTCCCAGCAGAAGAACTTAAAGGGCTTTCCTCGCTCTTACTTGCTGAGACCCTTGTTCCATTGTTGTTTTTTGCATTTTACTCTTACCAAATGTAGTTTGTAAACCACAGCACCGCTTACACAGAGGAATGATTGCAAATGAGCATTAGCATTTGTGGCCAGGTAAGGCTAAAAGCTAACGGCTGCCCTCTTATCTCTCCTCTGCAGTGTGTACGGCTGTCCTCTGGCCAAGAAGAGAAAGAGTGTAGACAGACAAACCCTGGAAACCTCCCCTAAGAGAAGTACCTACCTAGATGACATGGACAACTCCACCATGGAGGAGTGCTATGAGACAGACGGAACCGAGGAGATGGACGACAGGGAGGAAGAGGAAGAGGAAGGAGCAGTAGAGGAGGAGGAGGAAGAGGGAGAAGTAGAAGAAGAAGAAGAAGAGGAAATGGAAGGCTACATGGACTACAATGTAGAGCAAATGGAGCATGAAGAAGGGGAGGTGGAGAGAGGGGACGGAGAGGGTCTGGAAGAGGAGGAGGAAGATGAGGTAGAGGTGGAGCAAGAAGAGGAAGAAGAGGGTGATGAGGAGAGGGTGGAGGAGGCAGATGAAGAGGAGGAAGCCGTAGAGGAGGTGGACTATGAGGAGGGAGAGGAGGAGGAAGGAGAGCAGAGTCAAGGACAGGGTGAGATCACTTTCATAATATTGTACTGAAGCACATCGGATAGATGTTGCAAATAAACTGAATGCACTATGACAACTATTTTGAGTTTAAAAGATCAGTCAGATATTTCTAGAAATATGCTTATATGCTATGTTAAATTTAGGCCTACAGGTGTTTAGCTCAGTGCTAGCCTGGCACTGCCAGACTAATTCTCAGTTTGAGAATTAGCCCCAAATTCTCATTTTAGACATATTATGTTATTTAAATGAAAAAAAAAAGATATTTTATGATGAATATGTGCTGTTATATATCCTGTCTTGGTAGGCAGATAAGAGTTACCAGGCAACCAGTCCAGGATATTACTCTACGCGGGCAAAAGTTAATGTGGCACATAACCCCTTTGACAAAATGTTTTGTTTCCACACTTAAGTGTGTTTTTTTTAAAATAAACAAACAAGATATAACTGATACTAATCAATAAATTGTGATAAATGAGCTTTAGATGTGCTTGTAGGTGGATTTGTTACAAGGCAATGTCCTAAAATTCCAGTCTTTGTGCTAAGCTAACCAAGTGCCTGCTGACTATAACTCTATATTTATCATGCAGACAAGGGAGTAGTATCAAGCTTTTGATATAACTCTTCACCAAAAGGCAAGCAAACATCCCAAAATGTCAAAACAACTCTATTCAGATTGTATACCATTTTTAAAATACTGCCATTATTTTTGAGGTGCTGTATTTGAGAAGCTGTGGGATAAAGTAGTTTAGGCCAGTTGGACATGATGTTAAACACTGACTGTGTTTTGTATTGAAAAGAGATGAAAGACCTGCAATAACATACTAAATCTACATGACAGAAGCCATACAATGTGTTATTCCAACAGTAACATTTGTTTTTAGTGTTGTATTATGCAATTTATCAACTCATTCATTTTACTTTCACATGTATTTATTTTCATAGCACTTACTGCACTACTGAACCCCCTAGAAGCTTGAGGTGAGGTGCACTGGCCCTAAATTAGCAGCTACTTGACTTCTTATATAATTCTTTTTTAAATTACAGAAAATTATGTAAGCTGAGACCAAAATTAGCAGGGGCATCCCTTGTTACTTTTCCCATCCACTGAAATGTTTCAACCCTCTGCAAAGGACCTTTGCCAGAAATGTTTTATCTTAGAGGGAACTAAATTGTGCTAAATTGCTAAAACTGAACCCATGATTTTTTAAGAAAATCCCCAAAATAATCATTTTTAACAAAAACAAAATCATACCTATAAATTCCTAGTTGCCTGTCTCTTGACAAATATTTTATATTAAGTAGATGTTTGATCTGTTGACAATCAAACCTTTATTTCTCCTATGCCTACCCTGTAAAAATGATGCCTAAACACCATCCAGTTTTGGTCTCGGCTTTAACATGGCCAAGACCAGATTTGGCAGGTTTGTCTCCAGTAGATTCTACTTTGCACCCCCGCATCACGATTGGACCTGACAGTGCCTTCAAGTTTAATTAAGAGTGAAGCTCTGAGAGAAGAGTGTCTTGTCCGTGTTTGGTGTGTAGCTCTGTCCACCAAAAGCATTGATGTGGCAACTCAGCATCCATGCTTCTATTTTCCTGCAGAATGGAAAAACATCTGCACTGACTGGTGATCATAATAGCCTACAGTAGAAACCTTACACTGTATCAGTGGACTGAGGCTACTGCCTCTTCAGCCTGTCAGGCACTTCTCTTTCTCTGTCTAAGCTGATTACCATGTTGTTGTTTTTTGATAAGTGCTATGGACTCAGAGTGCATGTAGATGCAACCAGAAGGTTCCCACTTACTGATTCTGATTGGGCACTGTTATCGTTGTATTTACTGTATTGGGATAGACAGATTTAACAGAATTTTAATCTGCAGCATTTTCCCATGAAATCTTTCCATATGTATCATTAGCATGTTCATTGATACTAGACAATCACTTGGTAGATTCCAATCTCCTACACGTAATAGAGTTAACATTCTGGAGCTTCTGTGTTTCTCAGTGAGATGCACATCTCTGTAGCTAATCCTTAGTCAGTTCGGGGCAGGACAGTGTCTCTGTTTCCTCCTTAATCTGTAATGCCTTCATATCCCTTTTGTGTACCTTGATTGCTCTTCAAATTGCTTTCCTGTGCCATGTTTCATCACCATCAAAAATTAAAACCTCTGGTCCAGGAGGTTGTTGTAAGAAGCCTTCCTCTGTCAAAATATGTGCCTGATCATTCGTGACTATCCCCTCTTCCTGCTCTAAAGCCCTCAACGCACAAGCACCAATATCGTGTGCTCTTGACTGGAGTGTGTGCTGTGTGTGTAGACAGTATGTGAGCCTGAGGAAGTCAGGGTGAGTGTTAGTGTAGACTGTGTATAAAGCATATACCTGGATCATATTTATTTGTTTTCAAATGCACATTCTAATGTAATTTCATACTTTAAATTTGTGACTTCAAGAGGATGTATACAGTTAAAATCATTGTTGTGATTACAGATAAGTCTTCTAAATCAGTGTTTTGTTGTTGTTGTTATTTGTTGTCCTGTGATAAGTCCCCTCCCACCAGAAGTCCAACTCTCATTTATTATTTTTGTGCATGTGGGATGGGGGCTCGTGGTTCATTTTCTCTGCAGGAATGTAAGTGGCAAATGTGACGCCAGTGTGAGCGATGTGCTCTTGGCAGCTCAGGGCAGAAAAGTGAAAGGAGAGATTGGAAGTGCTCCAGGAGTGAGTGCTTGAAATTACTGACAGAAGAGGTTCACTAACCTTTTGCAGCCTGTCGGAATCAATTAGGCAGTGAAAGGAATTCTTAAGGTACTGATGATTGAATGAAAAAAGAAATTTACTAGCAAAGGATGAATAGCTCCTGACTGGGGTTCATCATGTTGCAGATGGAACATCATTTCAGATTTTAGACTCTTCTGTAAAAAATGCTTTCTCTAATTCAAAGATTTCTCACAGTTTGATTTACACCAGTAAGATGTCATCTCATTTGCAGGTATTTACAAAATTCTTTAGCAATATTATTAATCGTAAGACCTGTGAATATATTTTTGCAAAGTTATCTGGGAAACAACAATAAGACTTCCTTAAGATATAGTCCCTGGTTTCATAGAATATCATATCAAAGCATCTTTCTCTGGAAACCCTTCCTTACATTTATGTTTAACTTCCTGTGCTGATTTACAATTCAGAACACAAGCTGCTGGTAAGACTCTCAAAGTAAATTATTAGGGGAAGCAAGGAGTTCCTTATCCAATTTAGATGGACCAAGCCCAGAAATCTGATTTACCAGTAAAATAGAATGATGGAAATGAAATTACAAGACGTTTGTTCTTTCTTTCCAGCAGAGGACGATCAGATGAGCAGTCGTGAAGGGGCCGAGGGCGATGGTGGAGGTGGCGGCGGCAATGCCAAATCTGGCTCGTTGACAGAGAAGGACGACAACAATAACGATGAGTATGAGAACTACGATGAACTTGTGGCCAAGTCCCTCCTCAACCTGGGTAAGATTGCAGAAGATGCAGCCAATCGAGCCATGACAGAATCTGAGATGAACAGCAACTCCTCCAACAGCGCTGAGGAAGAAGAGGAGGAGGAGGAAGAAGAAGAGGAGGAGGAGGAGGAGGAGGAGGAGGAAGATGAAGAGGAGGAGGAGGAAGATGATGAGGAAGAGGAAGAGGAGGAGGAGGAAGAAGAGGGGGAAGGGGATGAAACACAGAGGGGTGATCTGAGTTTGGATGTTGACAGTGATGTGGTCAGAGAGACCGTGGACTCCCTTAAACTGCTGGCACAAGGTCATGGTGCAGTTTTGGCTGACAATTTGGATGGACAGGAGTTTGAGGATAGTACAGCCGATAACAGGAATGAGAATGACTGTTCTCACAGCGGCGGGGGTGCACACAATAGTGGTAATGGACAAGTTAAGACCAACAGTAACGGACAAATAGAAAATAGTGACGAGGAAGTGTGTTTAAGCAGTCTGGAGTGCCTACGGAACCAATGCTTCGACCTGGCTCGAAAACTAAGCGAAACAAAGTCTGCTGATCGAAATGGACCATCCCAGCAAAATCATTTTTCATGCGGGGATCCCAATCAACAACCCCAGCACCACAGCTATGAGGATTTCCACCACAGCCAAGATGACAGGCGGACGCTTGATAGGAACTATTCTGACATGGACAATCTCATGAAGCTTGAAGAGCAGCTGAGCCCACGCTCCAAGGCCTTCTCAAGTTGTGCACAGGACGACCGATATCACTCCAACCACCGGGACTTTGATGAAGACACAGCCTCTGTGACGTCAGACCGATCAGAAGAAGTGTTTGACATGACAAAGGGTAACCTGTCTCTGTTGGAGAAGGCCATTGCACTAGAATCAGAGCGTGCCAAGGCAATGCGGGATAAAATGGCGGCTGAGGCTGCCAGAAGAGAAGGGGTCAGGTATAACCATGAAGACCACGGCCCACGGCATGGCTACGGTGTTGAGCGCAAAGCCCGGCTTCCTGATGGTATGAAGAAGCCTTTCTACCATAAAGGTGAGTGGTTTGTACAAACACAGACACGCTCAGATGCACACCAAGTCTCCACTGGAAACCGTATCTACACAAGTGTAGACATGTTTACCTCATTTAACAAGCTCAGGTAAAATGTTTGTCTGCTTCTGTTTAGCTCTGTATTACGTCTATCCTGTATTGGAGACTAGGCAGCCCACATGCATTCTGGGAACCTCACTATAACCCCAGGACAAGCTTTTTCAGCCAATTTGGAAATTCGCATCTCAGTAGCAGCGGGAGCGGCAGCAGCAGCTTATGTTGTTAAAATAGGCCAGCATGGAAACATCAGAGGGTAGGCTTGTCAGGCATAAGTAATGGCAATCTGCACGGCCTGTTAGGACCGCAAATCTCATCCCTTCGATGCAGCTTGGGGTAAAGCTGCCTATTTTTAAACCTGCGCAAGCATTATGGAGAGGAGGCACTAAACAGAGGCCTTCTGCTATTAGAAAGGTTTCATTCTGTAGGGAACAATAAAGCTTTTTATGTTGACCCCTGTCACCTCCCTTAGATTTACACTAAGTGTAATAAATCGGCAATACAACAGAAAAATAAATGGACATGTATGGATGATAATATAGTACTTAGACTCTAATATTCTATCGGTGGTAACTATTATACAGTACAGTGGATGTGCTTGTATATACAGAGTAGAGTTGCAGTCACACAGATATTGCAGTGGCATTTACAGTGGTCTGATTTCAAGCTCCCTTATTTAACTCCTAATTATTCCTTTCATCATGTCCTTTACTGCAACAATATTCAGACTTAGTTGGGTTAAATCGTTTCCTCCCACAAGGAAGGTATCAGATGAGACCAACAAATAAGTGCATGCTAATTCACAGCAGGGTGATATTACAACTTAAATGCCACACAATTCACAACAGGTATATATTGGGACTTAAATGCCACACAAATGTTAATTTCAAGAGCCTTCCATGGCCCCTGTGTCTGGCTAATGTTGGAATAATGAGAGAACGAGAGACAGTTGCGTCAAGATAACATCTTTCCTCAGGCAAGATAGTAGCAGACACTCGTTGACCAGAGTTCCTGTGTGATTCATACAGAGCACGTTGAGGGAGGGGACTGGGGGATGGAGGGGGCTGAGAGAAGAGCCCGGCTTCCTAAGAGAAGCGCGGGGCTGAGATGAAAATTGAACAGTATCAGAATGACCGATAACGAACGACAGGCCCACTGACTGCACATTAATTATCCAGAGATGGTATGGTAATGGGGGCCATTTGCTATGCAAAGCGCAGACCGTCCCCAGCCACAATCAATATCCCCTGCTTTCTAATATGCCTTCCACTTCACTGCTTCACTCTCTGCAGTGAAAGTGTGGCAGGCAGAATGCATGGGCATCATGTATGTGTGCTTGTGCGTTTCTGCATGCGTCTGGAAATGGAGAATTTTTTTTCTAACAAACTGTTCAGACGCTAATAGTCAGAGTAAAAAAGCACCTCAGAAGCCATTATTAAGAGGTCACGTTGTACATGTAAAACAAGTTCTTTATCAGCATGAAATTCTCCGCCTTTGCTGTATTGGTTCCAGACAGAAGAGTCAGACATGACAGAGCAATTGTACCAAACTCATATACAAACCCCCCACCCCCACCTCCTAATATGACATGGATAGATTACAGCCACAGAGGAAAATGAGGTCCTTTTTTCTGATGAATGAGACATGGGATTTCATTTGGTGACTCACTTGTAAATGCATGTGTAGGTGTGCTCCATCCAACCTCTCAATTTGGTCCTTTCTCATCCCTTCTTCCCCTTCACTCGATCATTCCTTTCTTTCTCTTACTCCACAACCTCAGGTTTATTTAGGTTTGTCAGCAATTGCTTTTGGTGGAGCTACTAAGTAACACAGGCCTGTAAAACTTTAATCAGTGGTCTGTCTGTCTGGGGCATGAGATAATAGCCACTCCCTTGTTTTTGCCAGTACTTGTGCAGCATAAAGGTTTCAGTCACTCAAGTATCTCCAGATTGAGTAGAGGATCTGTGCAAAATACACCCATGACCTGTTATATTAAAGGCCCTCATTGCTTTTTAAAAATTCTTAATTTTCACTTAAAATAGTAGTGCAAAGCGCATTATCAAGAGGGCACGGCATGCTGATTGTAAAAAGAATACTTGACCTTGATTGTGATTCCGAGTGTTTTAAAGGTGGATTGTTACATCTGCAGAAACAGAGCCAGTTGGCAAGGCCTTTCGCTGCTTTTTTGTGGTAACTATATCTGATCTGGGTTTCAAAGAAACAGAAGAACTAGATTTTGGGAAGAGAAAGACAATCCCATCCGGTGTATGTGCATCTGTGCCTTTGTGTGTGTGAGTTTAGACCCTCATCGTCACACCTAGCTCAAGAAACTGTCATGTGAGGGCATGAGAGGCTGAATTAAAGACAAGTATGATCGTTTCTTAATTGTTTTTAAACTGAAAGACAGAACACTTTTTGCTGAGGGTCACTAACACAAGAGTTTTAATATTTCTTAAATCTTAATCGTTTCACTGCAGTGAACAAACTTCATGGTCAAAAGATATTTAATTAAATCAGTTATTGCATTTTAGTTCTTGTCAATCGTCACTCAATTTTTCAGATCACAACAGAAATAAAGAATAGCCTATGAATACAAACCAAATCCACTTAAAATCCACGTTTTTATTTTTATTTGTTAAGGGTATAGACTTGGCTTTAGAAATCAGGGGGGTACATAAGTCTGAGGTTTATCAACTTAAACCGAAAATACTGTTTTCTACATTTTGCATATTAATATCAATCGAGAAAATACATATTATTTTGAAGTGTTGCTTTGTAAATCAATGTTCATCAAATAAAACACAGAAATTTCTGTGATAATTTTTTACTAACACTACCCAAACTATCATTTTGTGCATCATCTTAAACTGTCACTAAAATGAGTACTGCCTTACTTATAATTTGAAATGATGTTCAAACAAACAATGTATAATAATGAGGGAGACATGCACACCATACCCAATAGAAACTGCACCCACAGCAATTTCCTGGACTTCACTGAAAAGTTAGGAAACCCATGACGGGCTGGTAAATTTAATAAAATAAATCAAACTGCAGAGTCACACATCTTGTGTTCCTCACAAGTGTCTCTGGTGCAGCTGTTCTCAGCTTGCAACACAGTTGTGTAAAAGTTGTGTAAAAACCTTTCTATTCATTATATCTGGAGTTTTAAAGCCCATTGAAAGTTAGTTAAGATCTAGAGGATAATTCTCTTTGCAAACTCGAGCTCTGATGTATGGCTAACATAGTGTATGATTAACATGTGCTAGAATGTTGTACTACAATTCATCATTTTGTTATGTGTGATCAGGTCGTTATGACTTTCTGCAAACAGATGCTTCACGTGCTGACAAGAAGGAGAGTCGGTGTCCAACACCAGGCTGCGATGGCACGGGTCACGTGACGGGCCTCTACCCACACCATCGTAGCCTGTCTGGCTGTCCACACAAAGACAGGGTGCCACCTGAAAGTAAGCACTTCAGTCACACACCAGTCAAACACTGGTTTGGCTTATTTACCCAGCCTGTGGCCTCCGTGTGCTTCGATGGTCAGGAATCAGCATGTTTCCCCTGATCACTGCTGTGTCTGGCTCGTTCTGTGTGCTGTGCACTTGCTGTCGTGATTGGACTGTGTTTGATATTTCAACGGGGGATGTGGTGAGGGGTCAGACGGGTTGCAGCTGCACTTCTCTTGTGACCTTTTGCATGGGGCCATGATTTTGCTTGCTGATTGCCTGCCTAGTGTGGCGTGGTGATGAGTTGGAAAAATAAAGCCTCAGCGACGTTCAAATAGTCACCATGCAGCAATTGTTGGGACGGTCAAAAGGTGCCACTCTGTGATTTACTTGACTGCATGAGATCTTCTCCTCCACTAGATTGACTGATGGTGTGTATGAGCATGTCAGAATCCCAGTCAGTGTTGTTGATATCATCATCATAAGGGATATGCTTCTTCACAGCATGGTTTACTGACTGTGTGACTGATAAGAAAAGGTAAATGTCATGCTGTTTTATTTCATTCATTTGTGTTCCTTTATGATGTTAATTGAGTCTGACAATTTCAGTTTTCACAAAAACTTGACCAAAAAAAATGCTGCCAAACCTTGATAACTCGGGGCCCACTTTAGTCATCCATGCCATGAACCCTATTCATTTATTTGTATTCCTTGCTCAATTAAGTTCTGTTGAATAGAAAGGTAGTATCATATCTCTAAGCCACAGATTAAGTGAAGTGGCAATAAACATTAGCCTTGAATGAATAGTGAGGTTTCCCTTTAGAGATTTCACCCCTGCTATTTAGTCTCATTCACCTTGTGCAAACTTCTCAATAAAAGCCCCTTTACACGTTTCATTAACCGCAGCGTGAAAATCAAGTTATGATTTGCCATGACCCAGACCGCAATCAAAATAAAAGAGGGTCTTAATAATGGCAAAGAAATTAGTTACCATTAAAGCCAAGCTTGTAAAGACCAGCAGTGTCACTGATGACTCTTGTTCTCCAGAGCGCTGCTCACACAAAGGTCCCTAACCTGAGATGTACTTGGCTCCCAGAAATGTGAAATGACTCAGAGCAGTTGACCTTGACTGGGATCAAGAGCCCCAAAATGGAATTTGGAACAGGCTTGAATTGATTGTCACTGGAGATTTTGGAATATGATGTCTGTGTTCCTGCTCCTGTTCCTCACTCGTGTTGATCGGGCTGACTTTTTGTGGAGATGATACGTCTAATGCGACACAGGATGCTTTGGATCACAAAAAGTTCTCATCTTGATCTTTCTGGCGTCATCTTCAGTCCTTCTTCCCTGACTTCAAATGGATACTTGAGAGGAAAACACACACACACACACAGTCTGATTACTGTGTAAAGGTGACCTGCTTTAGATTGCATGAATTATCGCCATGTAGCAGCCAGGCACCAGGCTCCTGTTAATACATGCTCAATAATCTTGTACAGACTGACTCCTCGATTCACAACTAAAAAGGTAAAGATGAGCATGTGTCACACATGTAGCTAAATTTGGGAAATATTCAGCCATATTCAAGTCTCTCTTTCTTTTTAGCATATTTTCTTTACTAAATGGACAATGCATTATTAATGTAGTGGCTTCTTTTAATTGGGAAACCACACAGTGCAACCTGACTTTTTTTTAAGAAATGTGAAAAATGACAGTTAAATTATATCTCTAATTTATTCATTTTTATTCCTGGCTCTTTTTTGGAAAATGCTAAAATATTTAATAAGCTTACATGAGAGTCTTGTTATTTGTTTTAAAAATGAATTACCTTCATGACATGCAGGGTATTTAATGTTACCTTGCTTCCCAAATCATTCCATGTCCCTATAGTTCTATCTGTGTCCACTGAATCAGGCCCAGTGCTTTAATTTCTTGCCATTCTTTCTGTCTCTTTGCAGAGGGCAGGGCAAACTGGGATATGCATAATGTATTGGCTTGTGGCGTGTTGAGGTGGCAGGCTTTGTCCAATTACCTGCGCCGAACACCAATTAGTATGTAAGGGAAGGAGGATGATGAGGGGTTAAAGTTTAAGGGGGTGATAATGATGAAGCTGGTGCCGACGGGGTTTGGCCCTGTGCGCGAGACAACCCTTCCCTGCGCCTGCAGTGCTCCGCCGACTCCTCTCGGACATCCATAGATCATTAATCTAATTGGCTGGTTGCCAAGGGGATCTGAGACAGTTATGGACTGTTTTAATGGTAAATGGTATTGAAGACTGCATTCTCTACCCTAACAACGTGCAGATGATAACAAAGCACACTCTATCAAGGAGGTGTATTCCATCCGTCTGCTTCTTCCATTGATTTCCAGGCTCGTGTTTTGCATGATTGCTTGCTGTTGGTGTCTCTTGCTCTCTGCATGCCCAAAATTTCCCTCCATTTTTGTCTCTTGCTGGCTTTGTCCTGTTAAACTTAAATGACATCTTTTTATTCATGACTGTCCCTATTCCATGAATACTAATTTGAAAGGGCTGGATAAGTGGAAGCAATATGGTGGGAAACCTTGCTTGCCCTCTCAAACTAGTGTTCATTAAAATGAAGAAGAGGTCATTTGGGTTCACACAGGCTCATTTCTTAATGATGTTTATAATGCTGAGCTCCTCACACACTAATAGTACTCATGCGTGATTGTAAGGGGCTCCTAACCTTCCCTGTCTTTCACTCCTATCTCCTGTCTGTATGAAGTTGTGGCTATGTATGAGAATGTTCTTAAGTGTCCTACGCCTGGCTGCACGGGACGCGGCCATGTCAATAGCAACAGAAACTCCCACAGAAGGTAAGTGACAGCCTGCCCATGTGAAACTGGCACTGTCCATGTTGCACCCTCCTTTGTTCACCGTGGGACTTTTTTTTAATGAGCTGTTGTTCTGGAATAAGTTTTTTACCCTTAGTTCTTTCACGTCATCTTTTCGTTATTTAACCCATTCTTTTTGTCTGTCCAACATTGTTTTGCGTGTGGATGAGTAAAAACTTTCCTTTGATGTTGGGTTTAAGAAAATAATTAAAGAAGTTCTGCTGCTTAACAATCCCTTAGTTTCACTGAGACTGATTTAAATGCAGCAATTCACACCTTCCCCTGCATAAATCATTTATCTGCTCGTGGCGAAAAATGGCATCTATCAGGTGCAGGTTTGGAGGGAGGAACTGAAATAGCAGTGCGCTTTTGCCAGAGCTGTCAGACGGGGCGAGGTGACAGTGAAAGAGGAGTGTCACCCACAGCAGATGCTCAGGGAGTCAGGCATAGCAGCAGCCATTAGCACCTTTCTGCCACTCAGCCAGGGTGACAGGAGAGGTGCAGACCTGGGAGGACCAGAATGCCTCCATGCTGTGCTCAGTGACACGGCTGCAGCGCAAAATAGGCACGCACATGGACACGCACAGTAAACTTTCACTTTTATTAGAATGAGCTGATATAACCCTCCATGTACTTCCGCACACCTCCCAACCTGATGCACACTCTCACCCCTGCACACATTCATGAGGGTCTGATGACAGGTGCTCATGAACACAACTCTGTACTGGCTTCAGGCCATTGTCAAAGATAATTTTTTCACTGCAGCCGGGCACACTGCAGTTGACAGACTGGATGGAGAATAATAGGGGTTAAGGAAAACAACATGAGCTTTTGTCACATTTGGTCAGTTACTTGTCAGGAGGAAGTTTTACAGCTCTAAAATTCTATTGGAACAGACTGTAGGTGTAGGTCCCAAGTGTATGTGAGTGTGTGTGTCTTGTCAGCATGTGTTTGAAGGAAACAAGATGCTGCAGAATGCACATAAAAATGCACATTTGTCCATATGGGAACATCTATTCTGAGAATTATTACAAGCCGCTCAACCAGAGACATGCAAGCTGTTGCCAATTTTGTTGCTTTTCAAAGTGTTAAAAGTGATGAAAATTAATGATTTTTCATTTTAAACAGAGCCTCTCTGTAATGTAGTCAGGTATTTTCAAACTGGTAGTCATTGGAATTGATTGGTTGACAGGCAGATGTGCCCTTGCTGCTTTTAGGCTGACAGACTGGCTGACAAGTACTCTAACAAGCCAAACATTTTACATCATGTGTGTTAAGTGTTACAATTTCATCTATCACATGTGGCTCAGATGCATTTTCCATTATGCCACTTATGTAATTTCTTACATTTCAGTCTGTCAGGATGTCCGATCGCCGCAGCAGAGAAACTGGCCAAAGCCCAGGAGAAGCACCAGAGCTGCGATGGGTCCAAGTCCAACCAGGCCTCTGATCGAGTCTTGAGGTAGGATTCACTCCACACTTACATCTGCATCATGTATGATGAAATTCTCTGTTGGTGTTGGCCAATATGACATAGATGACATAGAAACATGTAGTTCTACAAGTGTTGCACGCTTCTATTGCATAATCCAAACAAGGTCTACTGTCAGAAAAATGTTGATGTAGAATAGGCACTCAAACACATGCAAATGAAGATTTTTTGCTTGGAGTACTGAGTGTAACATAATATTATACTATGTAGTGAACTGTTTTTCAGTCATGTTGGAATGTTTTGTTCTTTTTTTCCCCTGCAGTTTGTAAAGCTATTGAGATTTTAAGTCTCCGCTTTTTGTTTTATGTTTATGTTTTCCTGTCCCCTGAGAATACTTCCAAGAGACTGCACTGCATGTTCATTTCTGTGCTCACTATTGAAGGCAAATAACTTTATTAGATTTTTACAAAATTGGCCTCATTTATCAGAGTGAAGGCAGAGCTTTTTAAATGAGTGTTTCTTTGATTCATGAAAATGCTATGATGAAGAGTCATAAGTAATTGTAAATTTTATATTTATATCTAATGGAACATCAACAGCGCAAGATCTTACATTTCATTTTTTTCTTGGTCTTAGATTGAGGATATAAATGCATATCAAATGATGAAAGCGTATCGGAAGTAAGACACCATAATAAAAGGAATGCAGAAATTCAATTTTGACTGTCTTTATATCAACCAGGCATACAAACACTGGTAGTAGGGTTATTTTTAAAGCAGAGGGAAGAAAACATTCTTGCTCTGGTGTATAAAAGGGGTGCCCCACGCTTAAATCACCCGACCATCCACCAGCACCATCCTCCATTTTCTAATCCCGGAGTACTACCATAACAGTCTGCCCCTTCCCTTGCATCTGCCCATTTTTTAACCAAATCCCAAGTTCCTTCTCCCTCCCCTGGGCAATGTTCAGTGCCGTGGTCCAACTACCACCCCCTCGTCATTTATTTTCCAGGCCTATGTGCTTTGTCAAACAACTGGACTATCCACAGTATGGTTACAAGAACAATGTCTCCACCAGCACGCCCCGCTCCAACCTGGCCAAGGAGCTGGAGAAGTACTCCAAGACCAGCTTTGACTACAGCGCTTTCGATGGCAGTAACAACCACCAAGTATATGGGAAACGGGCCATCGCACCCAAAGTTCACGGTCAAAGAGACACCTCCCCCAAAGGATATGACGGTACTATTATAAAGCATGTTAAAGTTGGTGATTTTATTTCCTCAACTTTTTCTTTCTTCATCAATGAACTTATCGCTTTATTTGTTGTTCAAGATATTTTTCAATTCATAAGTGAGCACAAAATTGAGCTGTATCAATGATTTCAGGGTCACAAGATAATTTAGAGCAAACTTCTAATGTGGCATCTTATTTTAAAATTTCTGTGTAAGTATGTCAATTAAAATACCACATTTAATGGATCATAAATAAGGCTTTTTCAAGGTTTTTTTTTAACCCTACACTTTAAATTTTTTTCTTAGAAAGCCTTCTGTCTTATCTAAAGCTAGTTCAAGATCTTTAAGAAATCCTAAAGTCTGTAGAGTACTTGAAGGTTTTCAGGGTCCAGCTTAAAGGTACTTAAAAACACACATCATCACCTTCAGGAATGTAAAAATCAATTTACATAAATATCTACACAAAACATCAATACAATCAGTGCATTGATGCCAAATGCATCGAGTCCTCTTTTGATTTCTTAAATGTGTCCTGCAGCCAAACGCTACTGCAAGAACTCCAGCTCGGCCAGCAGCACCACCAGCACCTACGCTCCCAGCAGTAGCAGCAGCAGCCTGAGCTGTGGAGGTGGAGGAGGGGGCGCGGGTGGAGGCAGAGGGGGTGGGGGCAGCAGCGCCAGCAGCACCTGCAGCAAGAGCAGCTTTGACTACAGTCACGACATGGAGGCTGCCCACATGGCGGCCACGGCCATCCTCAACCTGTCAACGCGCTGCCGGGAAATGCCCCACGGAATGGGGGGAAAGCCCCAGGACCTGTGCTCACAGGTAGGAGGGGGAAGGAAGGGCCATTTCAACTCATTTTGTGATCTAAATGACAAAAAAGGGTGAGATCTTCAGGTCTAACCTTATTAAACAAATTTTACAAGAGGTTTTGGATTGGTTGAGCCGAGTGCTCTTATTCTGTCAATAAAAGGAAGTTCCAGAGATCACCTGGTTTGACACAACAGCCTCACATGACTCTGTATTCTCCACACCTTTGTAAGACTTTGGCCTGCCGCTGCAGTCACAAAAATCCTCTGACAGATTATCGCTGTGCCTCCGTCATTATACTAATGCTGGCAGTGAAAACTGACAAAGATAGGAGATTTCTGCTGCGCACACCACAAGCACACATACACACAGGGACTTACACACATTCCATTAAAGATCCAGGGCTGTGTCTTACACTCAGGGCTCAGCAGGGAAGTTTTTTTTATTTTCTGTCTGAGGATCAGATAGGGGCAAAGGAAGGAACGGACGAAGCGCCGTTTGACATGGCGTGAGCTCAGTGTGTCATTTCTGAGGAGATAAGGTGACGGTGTTCCTGTATTATCTGCGCTGAGATGCTGAGCTTGAAAATGGGGGCCAGGAAGAGAGCACACAGCAGAGGGCTAATGCTGGCTTAATGCTAATGTTGACAGTGGAGACTGCCAGAGAATGAGAACGAGGGTGATAGCATTGAAAATAAATAAAAAGAGAAAAGAAAGCCTTTATGTTGGGAGGTTTCTAAATGCTACAGTGAAGAAGAAGAGGAGAGGGGAAGAGAGGAGGTTACAGGAGAGGAGAAAGACACTAAAGGAAAAGAGGGAGAGCAGAAGAAAGGAGGAAGAAAGCATAAAAGCCAAAAGCAACACACCTCCAAAGAAAAGTGGAACGGAATAAACTAGGTGGGAACAAATGCCTGAAGCAGTAAGGACTTCCTCTGGTCCTACCTCATTTCATTGTCTGTCCTTCTGCTCTGGGGCCAGACAGGCAGGATGCTTTCAGGGCAGGATGGGAAAACGGGAGACTTCAGAGGGATTTTTTTCCTTCTTTTTCTCCCTCTTTCATCTCAACACCTCACCTCGTGGCACACACTGTTCCTTTCTGTGTCTGAATGTTACTTCACACACACATCTATTCTCACCTCCTTTTTTTTCTACTTTTCCGTCCACTGGTTTCTCTTTCTCTCAGTTTACTTGTTGAATTTATTGGTAGCTGGGTTAGCTCAAATTCTAAAATGACCTCTCTGTACTAAATGTCAAAATTTAGGCTGTTTTGGTAGTTAGAAAAAAAAATTGCTCTCTGGGTAGTTTTCCTAATTACCAAAAGTGATTCATGTTTTTAAGTGCAAAGAATGCAGGAAAAAATACCTTTGAGTGATCATACCTGTGCATCTGCCTAACTAATCATTTTACTACATATCTTAAAAATTACACTTAAAATTAATTGCATTTCTATTTAAACCAAAAAATACTGTTGTTTCTCCCTTTCATGCAGGTACATACCCCACTCCAAACTGCAGACACCAAAACTTGTGCAGTATTTGTTTTGGTTTCATAGCTTGTTCTCACATTCACCTTCTGACATCCATAGAATACAAAGACACAAAGGTGTAACACATGGACAGTGTCATTTCTCTTTATAGTGAGAGCTTCTCAGGTAACAAAATATTTGTCTGGTTTTTTATCTCATTATTATTATCAAATTTCAAATTATTCAACTTTTACAATAAAAACTCTTTGGTAAAGCTGGTTTAAGCTTTCACTTTTTTTCTCTGACAACATCCACATCATGTCAGCTCATGTCAATACAAGAAAATTTGCTTAAAGTAGTGCACTAGTTTTATGAAAATTGTGAGAAATCTGTGGTCTAATTACATGAAATCGTGTTGTAAAAACAAGAAAAAAATCCTTGAAAAATGCATAGTTCACTATCTTATTTCAAAGAGAAACAAGAAAAAAATCATGTTTTAATCCTAAAAGAATCTTGTTAAAATGTAAACATTTTCTTAATAAAACCAGAAATAATTTATTATTATAATTTTTAGTTTATTTTTTTCCAAGAGCCATATGCTGTCATATATTCCAAATGCTTACCCCACTTCCTATCCCAGTAGTTATAATGTAATGTCATTTAAAGGATAATGGTAAAGCTTGGACTCTTTGTGTGCTCTTAAAAGGTTAAGAACAGACGGTAGGCTAACAAGTACAAAGTTTTAAATCCCAGCTTTAGAAAAGCTGTTATTTTCCTGTGCAAAGCTGATATAGATTCTATGGACACCCTTGAATTTTGCTAAAAAAAGATCATCAAACTGCACTCAAAAACACAAACAGGCATCCATGAATTTTTTTTAAGTTGGAAAAGTGCTAAATATCTAAAATATGGAGCCACCCCTTTAGAGACTACATGAAGAGGAGGAAGGAAATGTTGAGCGTAGTGAAAAAAAAAAAGAAAGTGAGACCATGAAAGTGAAGAGAGGCAGAAGAGGAAGACAGGAAACCATGCTGGTTTCATTTTAAGACTTGAAATAGGTGGCCAGAAGTAATGTGGCGAGAATTAGCAAGTGACCTCTTATGCTCTTGCCCCCTTCTCCCAGCATCTCCATGGCAACAGAGGTCAGGGGTTACTGGCGGGGCAGATAAAGAAGGGCTGGTCTCTAAATGAAGGAGGTGGGGTGCATCCTCACATATCATCCTTGTTAATTCGATATGAAGGGGTGGGCCACATTAATTGGAGGGTGACATACCATACAATGGCTGACAAGAAGAGGGCGGTCTGCTGAGCATATTCACAAGGACAAGAGGGGTCGCTGCCACACAATGAGGCACATGCCATTAGGTCTGTTTCTCTACATGTGACCTTTATTTTAAAGTGAGTTTTTTGCTGCTCTCACAGTCCTTTCTTATGTCCGGTTCACCATTTGCCTCCTTCTTTCTATGTTTTAAGCTCTGAGCCAAATCCACAAAATAATATTATGTTTAAATAGTCAGCTAATGTCAGTTTTGTAGAAATGATTTATTGTGAAAGCTCATTTTGAGTTGTGCCTGACCAGCCTTGTAATGAACAGTCTTTGCTTTTAGCATTTCATCATGTTTATTTTCTGTGATTCCCAACTTTCCTCTCCCACCTTTCATTTTTTTTTAGTAACACATTGTCTTCACAATAGTGTTTGTCTGCCTTTTTTTCTAAATTTTTAAACCTCTTGTCGAGCTTTGGTTCATGCAGTGTCCATGCACAGTCCCAAATCTATCACCCTGTGTGTTTGAGTCAGTGTGCGTCACAGAGGTTTTGGCTTCAGAAACAAGGAAAATCCACCCTTAGGGAAACTGTCAGCTGGAATCAGTATTAGAGAGGGCTTTCCTACTTATGAAAGGGAGCAAGAGGATGAGGAGGAGAAGGGAGATGAGAAGAGGGAGTCAGAGAGAGGGATATTAATAAGAGCAAGGACACAAACAAATGCTTACCAAAACATAATTCTTCTGGGAGTTGAACTCTTGGTATATACAGTATGTGCCAGATGGAGATTAAAGAACAGGCATGCATGTATGTATGTAGACAGAAACCTACATGCCGGACCAAGAGTCGATGCTTTATTGAGCAGGCGGTCTGTGGCCCACTTTGCTCCAAACACAGTATCGTTCTGCCTCTATTTTTGGGTTTGCAGCAGTCTAGCTCCAGCCACTGCTGCTCATCACTGCTCTCAACCCCACCCCTAACCCTCAGCCCCTGCCCTCCTGTGATGTCGACTCACATTAGTCTCACACACACCCAACACAAAGTCATGCACACACACCATTCTGACTGCACAGAACACAGCAGAGACCAAAGCTGGATGGAAGGAAAGAGAGAGAAAGAGAAAAGGAGGGGTTTACAGAGGGATGCACTCGTCCTTGAGCACTGATGACCTCTTCTTCTTTTGACCCTCTTATGAGTGTAAACTACATTGTTACTGTACACCGCAAGTATCTAATGTTTCATCCTAGACAGACTTGGGCAAAAAAATAAAAGGATTGGAATATAGTTTTCATGTATTTGAACTGCAGGTGTTCTTGATCCATCTTTTCAGAAATCTAATAAGTTCCCAAGTTAAACACTTCACTGGAAGAACAGAAAATTTAAGCTTCTTCTTTAGTATTCACAGTGTATTTCACTACTGTTTTGCCCAACTCTGATCCCAGAATATGAGTATGTTTGACTGCTATTTAATCAGAAACTCTCTCTCTCTCTTTTATCCCTTTCTCTCCATCCCTGCCTTATGCTCTGTGCATTCTTTTACCCTTTCTCATAATCATCTTACTGAAAACACACAACTTAACACACACACACACACACACACACGTCATCCACATATACTGATCTGACACAACCCCCTACACTCAAACACAAACATAAAAACCACAACCACATGCACTTTACAGAGTCCTGGTCTAGATGTTGACGAGAACGGTACATTGGACCTGAGTATGAGCAAGCGTCTGTGCAGTGGCGGCGGTGGAGGGGACTCGGTGCTCACCCCTCTAGAGCCCATGTCCCCCCAGAGGCAAGCTGCCCTGCTGGGCTCCCGCTGCTATGGCATGGGGGACGCCGCCGACTGCTGGGACCTGCCTGTAGACTACACCAAGATCAAACACATAGATGAGGACGAGAAAGAGGTAAAAGGGAAAATAAAGAGAACAATGTCTGAAGTTCACTTGACCACTAATGTTTGGTTGTGGCCAAGGCAACTATGAGTAATGTATGATATTTTTTAGGAAGGAGGGAAGATCACTGCACACATTTTATTTGCATTATTTTTCTTTATATATCAAAGAACCTGCATATAAAAGTTGATCACCAGAAAAAAATCCATAAAAGTGTTACTATATAAAGCAAAATTCTACATCATTCTAAATACAAACATTTAGCTAAACCCATAATGCTCGTCTCCTCTTTGCATCGGAATGTTTTATCACATGTTCACTTACTTTTGAGATTTTCATAAGGATCTAACATTGATGTAACACTGCTGACAAGCCATGAATAGAAAAAATAATAGGAAAAAAAAATCCAAACAAAGGATGCATAGTTGTGATGTGAATGGTAATTATATAATTATAAAGCAGTTGTATATGATAGTTTATGTTTCTTGGAGCCAATAGACAGTACATTTGGCATGCGTCACATTTATTGTCTGTTCGATGTGTCTCAGCCCAAATTAATTCCCTCCCAGCCATTGATTCAACACAGTGCCTCCAAGTCAAACATTTGCATTGCTGTCTGATTGTCTTCTAGGTTTCTTACCTCCCTATCTGACTCACTGTTATATGTCGAATCATTAGAAAGTCATATTAGGGATTTTTGAGGGAAACCTAATGAATCTGCATGTTAATTGATGTCAGCATTGCCATGCACAGAGTTATCTGCTCTGTTTGTATCATGCTCCCTGCATGCTGGCTTTCTGTTTTTACATTTCGCTCTTCTCCAAAATGAATTATGCAAAGTAGCACCTTGGGAGGGAATCGGAATAGCTCATCTCATCAAAGAACTGCTGGAAATCAATGCACCACTGCTGGGTGCGCCTGTCGGTGTGTACAGGCGCATGCATGCACAGTACATGCGCTTCTGTTGGTGTGTGTGAGATGTGAATATTCATATGAGTGTGTGTCTGTGCCCACATCTCTTTGGGAGTGTGTCTTCGTGTATATGTTAGTTCCATCCCTAGCCTACTTTCAGCTCTGTGTGTCTGTACGTATGCATTTGTCGTTCTCCTTCCTGTCTGCCTCTCAGCCTGCGTTCCCTTTAATTGGAGAAGCTCGCTGGCTGACCCAGCATCACACACTCTGAGACAGCTTGAGCGCTGGATAATTTGGGCTGTATCTGGACCTGTCTCTTTATGGGCATTACTGTACATACACTGCGAGCAAGGAGGAAAGGAAAGAGGATTCGCATCAACAGCCGTCATGCCCTGGCTGCATGCACTGCAGACAAAGCACAGCCTCACATAATACAGCCAGCAGCGGTGGGACACTGCATCACAGTGCCATCTAGTGACTGGCTGGTGCATTACAAGACTGGAACGAGCCAACTCCCCTAATATTCTGTACGCACAAGAATGCTCTATGATCTTGAACATACCTACAAGTGAACCTGTAAAACTGAGACACACAAACAAGATGTTCATTTGGTGTGAGTCCTTGTTTCCTCACAGAAATTCTGTTTTCTAGCTCTTGTAGACCGACAGGTGAGGCTCAATAGTCACACAAGCTCAACCATCATGGTTGAAATTGACAAGATTGTATGGTCTGACAGGTGTACATGTGGGTCGTGTGTGTGAATGTGTGTTTATGTTTTTATGCTTCTGTGTGTGGGTGTGTGTACTGGGTGTGTGGGTGTTTTTACTTTTTGTAAAAACATACAAAAAGGAAAGAAAGGTAAAGAAGACAGACATCATGTGCTGATAATGAAATGCATTTTAATTTTCAGATTTTTGTTTCCATGTGATGTATAAAATGAGCTCACCACCACAATTTCTTAAAAATATTTAATAATGGGGTGAAAAACAAACAAACAAACAAAATCCCCTCTCTTTCTCTCCCTTTCTCTCCCTGTCTTCCTCTTTCCCTTTGTCTCTTGTTCCTCTCTTCCCTGTGTTCCCATCCGATCTAAACAGGATGACCTGGACCCCTTCCATGACCTGCTGGAAGACAGCTCCTATACCACAGATGTTAACATGCCCAGCCCCAAGCCCAAGTATGTCCAGTGCAAAGAGAGTAAGAAGGACCTGATAACGTAAGAGCCTCCTACTTTTCCCAACGTCCCAGTGTTCCCTCTGCCCACCTGACCCCACTTGCTTCTCCCCACTCATGCTCTGCTTTTTCTCCTCATCTTATTCCTTTCTTTGGTTTTTATCCTTCTCTTTGCTCCAGTTAACCTTAGAGCACTGCTATTTCTCTCTCCCTCCCACATCCTACGCTGCTGGCTTGCCATATGACTTTTATTTTACAGCTTTATCCATTTGTCCACACTGATCTTAGAGCTGGTAGCTTTTACTGATGCCTTCATTGTCGTTTCCCTCTTCTGATATGCTTTATCTTTATAGGGCAGAACAGCAGTTGTCAGTTTTGTACCATAACAAGTAAAGCTGATCTCAGAAATCACAATAATCATCAGAGACAGTGAAGCTAAACTGGAAACAATGAAAACCAATAATAAAAAAAAACAAAACAAATCAGAAACAACCCTTTTTTCTCTAATTTTCACATTTTCTTCTCCTTCCCTTTGGGCTTATAAATCTGTCTATTTTTCCGGTGGCAGATGTCCCACACCGGGGTGTGATGGAAGTGGTCACTTGACGAGCAATTTCGCCTCACATCGAAGGTGTGACTTCCTTTTCTCCTGGTGGATCCTAAGTCTATTTCTCTTTATTGTTTTCAGCTTACCTCGACTATGCTGTCAAACACCTGTAGGCAGAATCTCTCTCTCTCTCTCTTTGTTCGCCCTTTGACTATTGATAACTTGACTTCCTGAAACAAAGGTATCATAAAAAAGAGAAGACTAAATTAATTAAAGATTATATACAAGCTAATTTCCAAGCTAAACCCTTGGATAAAATTATTTCTCATTGGGCCGTGAGTAAAGCCTTATAAGCTGATGTTATTCAGTCCTCCAGGCCCTCCCCCCAGTGCAGACTAGACTAGACTAAGCATTCGCAATTCAGACCAGAAGACTTAAGCAGAATTGCTGAGTATTGCAGCGTAAGGTGAGTCTGCAAAGACTTAATGATACCAGCTTAGGGGCTGACATGGCTGCACATACATGAGATTCCTCCTGAACAATGTCACAATTATAACTTGTATTCTTTGAGAACAACCTCATATGTTGATTTACTGTTTTACTCTGTCCTAATTGAATCCGGTGCTGAAAAGACCATGCATGACAACAAGACATCCTTCTCGTTACGTATGAATACAAATACTCAGAGGGTTAACTTTCTTAGATCAACTCCCTGCACTTGCATCATGGCTTTTTTTGCATTTCCTGGTTGATGTGTTGTGTTTGCATGTTTTTGTACATGTCTGTGTGTAACATTGAGTTTGGACTGAGAGATTATTTTGTGTTACAGTGGTTGGGGTGACTTGTTATTTTGGTGTAACTAATGTACCACTGATGTATTTCTCAGTCTCTCAGGTTGTCCTTTAGCTGATAAAAGTATTCGAAGTATGCTGGCCAACAACGCGCAAGAGCTCAAGTAAGGCGTGAGATGACTCACTGATATATGTATGATTTGTATGTGTTGCTCATTGTGCCTAGGGTAAGGTCAACCCTCCTGATGTTAGTGCACATAACAGCAAAAAGTGTTCATGTAAGGCACACTATTGATAGGAATAATAAGCTGCTCATCTATAAAGGAATGGAGCTGTAATCCTTGAATTTTAAGGAACACAATTTAATTTTTTTGGCGGTTGTTTGTTATCATTGTTTGTTATCATTGTTGTTGTTATTTTTAATTTATATGTCCTCAAATCACTTTAAAAGTTCCAAACTGACCATGTACTAAGAAGTACTGCATGTGTATCCAAAGAATCTTGTTCCTCTGTGCTATAGGGCAACATAGTTGTCTAGAAAATCTAATAAACACATCAGTGAGCCATAATGTTCACAAGGTTACATCTTTGTTAATCCGGGTGACATATTTGTTAATCCAAAAAATAGTTCCCAACAAATGCAGTATTTATTTACCATTTACGTTTGAGTATGTTTGCTAAGAACTATGAACTACTGTTAAGTTAAATTAAAGATAAAATTAAAAAACTTAGCAGCACAGAAAATGCAGCTAACAATGAACAGGTAGAAAATGTATATCTAATTAGAGCTGAAGCTGCTAGCATGTATAGTACTTGTCATGGTTGTGTAAATATAAATATATAGGAATGAAGCCTAATTAATGCAGTTATTTACTCTCCAGCTTCTGTGTTGTATATTGAGAAAACATTACTAAAGTCTACTGACATAAGAGTCTGTATTCCATATTCTATAAGCAAAAAAAAAATTCATTAGGGGTATAATTTTAATTTAGAAAACACAAAATTTTAATTTGTTTTAAAAAATTGTCACTATTTTGTTTTGTTTTTTTTCAATGTTTTTTTTCCTGAAATATATGATGATTCATTTCACTGTGATGTTTTAAAACTGCTTGGATTAAGAGACTGGTAATCCCAGCCCTTTCCAGCCAACTACGCATAACCCACTTAAGAATGTTATATTGTATTTTGCACTTCAGATGTAACCATAGTTAAGCAAATGATTTCATTCTCATATTAAACGGACAAAGGACACAACAACTGTTAAAGCCATAGATGATTAGCACAGACACTATTTTGTCCACAAAAGCTACTGCACTGTCACTGTAGGCCCTGAGCCCTTTTTGTGTTTTCTGCCCCAGGTGCCCGACACCAGGGTGCGATGGTTCGGGACATATCACTGGCAACTACGCCTCACACAGAAGGTACAAAACACATCCACCATCATACATACATAAACCAGTTTCTCCTCTCTGTCTAACATACATACTAAAGTCCTTGCCTTACTCTGCCTCTGCTTGTCTACTCCTCTCTCTCTCTTTCTCAAGCACGCACGCACGCACACACACACACACACACACACATGCACACACACATACTGTATGCTTCTACTTTGTAACACTGTCATTTATCTGCAGTCTCTCAGGGTGTCCGCGGGCCAGGAAAAGTGGGATAAAGATCATCCACAGTAAAGAGAACAAGGAGGACCAGGAGCCTATCAGGTACAGTACAGACACTGATCATCTGTCTTCTGTCTCCCTTTAAAGCCCTGATACTGAAACTCTGCCTCCTGCTGCCAGCACTGTTCACTGCTTACTTCACATACCGTATGGGATATAAAACATGACATGTGATTTCACTTTTTGTGTTTTGAAATGATGCAAGTTAGCTGTGTGCATGGGAAGAGCAATGTGCTGTTGTATAATCAGTACATTACTCATTAAGCTGCACTGATACAAGAAGGAATAAATCACTGTTAACTCTGACAAGACAAATGTGGTAAAAGTGCAAAGTTTCAGCCCAGATCTGAAGATGCAGAGGAAACTTCAGAAGAGCAAGGTTGTAGCAGTTTAGAGAGGGGAGATTCTGCAGTCTCTGGTGAACTCGTGCAGAGACACAGGTAAGGAGAGACGGAGAGGCAAGCAGAGAGGGAAAGATAGAGGCAGAGAGAGATTGATTAGACTCTACCTAAATCCCACAATGGGCTTCTCTGGCCTCAGCCCTGCAGCTGCATTGATTTCTCTGGTGGTGCAGAGCACAAATAACACACTTTGGCAATCCTCGATCTTGTCATTCTGTTGGAATCTGAGCACAGTTTGCCAAAGGTATCCCTGTCAGTGTGCTCAGTTGGTGTTAACACAGCTTTGTACAATATTTCATTCACTACTTGGGCTATGAAAACATAGAAAGGAATTACAGGAGATGAATAGCTTCTTGGCATAAGACATGGTGGATCTAACTAATAAATGAAATAAAAAACTTCTCCAGAATGAAGCACATTAGAATCCAAAAACTCTAAATTCATGGTGTTTTGTTTTTTTGCAGTAATTAATGCAAATGTTGTGAACTCGACCTTTTCTTTATTTGGATTTGGGATGATGACAACATCCTTTTCTCCTTTCTCTTAAGTTTACTATGCTTAGAGGAAAGGTTTCTTCAGCCTCCACAGAGTAGAGATCATGATCTTTGCACATTCATTTATTATTAGGAAACTCCTCTTGTTTCCGTCATTGGGAGTTTGCTCTTAAATTTTGCTCTGGCCATGAGACTACAGGACCTGGACCTGCATTAACAATAAGGAACTGCACAAAAAATTTATAAGAGGAAGAGTAACAGCAGTGGGCCGTTGTTATTACCATTTGTCAAAAGGAGGGTAGTCTGACTTTTTTTGGAAAAGTGAATGAGAGTCTTTCTCTCCCATATTCATGCTTAAATTTGGCAGATTTAGCACATCAATGATTGTAAAATAGATTAAATAGTGACATCAAAAAGAGATAGATAGCTTTCATTTGAGTTGTCATATAAAGTAGTTGTTTGCAATTCAGAATGTAACCAAAATGTTCAGTTCTGCAGGAACATTTGCAGTCCCCAGGTTGTCTGGACAGCACTTTACAGTCTGACCCTTTCTTTACACTTAAAACTACATCCGTCTTACAATGTAACCTAGAGTCTTCTGTGTGTTATACTTGATGGCAGTACATGGCAGAAAAGTTTGGATTTTTTTAAATGAATGAAATTTGAAAGAAAGAGGTGAAAATGTATTAAGGAATCATAAGAATAAAGTTTACCTTAAACAAAATATTGCAAAAAGCTGACATACTACAGCAATAGTGCAGAGAAAGAAACTAAGAAAGGCCAATTTGTGATAAAAAGGCAGAGTAAAATTATATGACACAGTGCAACTTAGTTGGACCACTGTGGGTTAAGGCTGTGGGAGCCTGGACGAATGGATTAGTTTTGCATATTCCTTAGATTTTTTATCAAATGCCACAAAACAGAGAGTAGTGCACACGAAGCCCCCTGTATCTTTTCTTCTGTGAAAAAAACACAAAGTTGAGCTA
The DNA here is from genome assembly GCA_029814665.1 of Acanthurus lineatus. Classification (NCBI taxonomy): domain Eukaryota; kingdom Metazoa; phylum Chordata; class Actinopteri; order Acanthuriformes; family Acanthuridae; genus Acanthurus; species Acanthurus lineatus. The sequence continues at coordinate 23,214,234 of JAPZDV010000007.1, forward strand.
AAATCATGTAGCTGCTACTTTCAGGCAGAACTGATACTTTTACAAATATACTAAGCTTTAGCTATAATCCATTTTGTGAGGTGTGACATTTGGAATATTTTACTGCCTCATTGTATCTGATTAGCACTGGTGCTGATGCACTGTCAGCATTCAAAGCTGTGATAAGACTGCCACTGGGACAGCTTTAAATAGGATGATGGTATCTTCGTTCATACGAAAGCAAAAGGTATAGAGTGAAACAAATGATATCTGCCCAAGTAGTATATGGTGTTTCTTTCCTCAGGAGGCAGACAGACTGTAGTGTGTGCCAGAGAGGAAGTAACTGTGCCCCAGCAGGTCACTTTCAGATTAAAAACAGGATACAGTCTTTGATATGATGAAAAGAAGATGCTGTTAACTTTAAAGTGTAAATGGAGGTTGTATTTGAAAGAATGAATGAATTCATAATGAAATTATAAATGAATAAATGTGTTTTTTAACTAATGACCATGATTGGGTGCTGAGTGAGATTTCTCTGAAAGCTTTCCACTCTGACCCCCTCTCCCAGGTGTCCAGTCCCAGGCTGTGACGGTCAGGGACATGTTACAGGGAAGTATGCGTCCCACAGAAGTGCATCAGGATGCCCCATAGCAGCCAAGAGACAAAAGGACGGCTACCTAAACGGCATCCAGTTCACATGGAAGTCTGGCAAGACAGAGGGCATGTCCTGCCCCACACCGGGCTGTGACGGCTCGGGGCACGTCAGTGGCAGCTTCCTGACACATCGCAGGTGGGTGACTAGAACTTGGATGTGAGTTGTTGTTGCTTGAAGGTGCCCTGTTTTGAGTTTGAGTTTTCATTTCAGCAAAACAAAAGTTAGGTTTACATCGATAGCTTAACAAAACATGGTATGGTGATTTCTTAAGGTCTAACTTAAACGCTAAACGCATTTCCCTTCACATCAAAAGTGGCAGAGCAAGGCTATCTTGCATTATTCACATCTAGTCATATAGCAGTCCTCTGCTTCCCTGCCTTTGTTCTCACATTGCAGCAAATTGTGGCATGTTGCTGCCACCTGTAGATCACAGGAATAGTGAGAAACCATTGACAGGAAAATGTATCACATTACCCATGTGGGCATCCTCATGCACGCTGATGAGAAAAACAAAACTAATCTATAATGCATATAGTGCTTATAACCTCCACAAGAAACCTTTCAACTTATTTGTATATCAAAGAAAAATTCAGTGAAGAATACAGATTTTTCATATTGTAAACAGCAAAGCAGCTGATTACCTTAGCTTTACACAAAAGTGACAGCACCTATAAAGCTTAAAAGTTGTCAGACAACCAAGAGGAAGTTACTTTTTCATCTCTACACTTGAAGTTTTGTAGACAAACAAAACAAGTGTAAAACGGGAGCTTTGGAGGTGCTGGTCTATATCTTGAACTGGCAAGCTGTTGCCAGTCTCTCTGATATACCACACCACCATGAGAGTGGTATTAATATACTCACCTAACTCCCAGTAAGAAGAAAGCACATGTCAATCCATTCCTTTATGACTAACATTTATTTCTTCTCAGCCTCTTTGTATATAAAACTCAACAGTCTATGAGCCATGCTGACTCATAGTGTGTATGCAATATACTGAAACAATGCCTCCTCTCCTTGGTGCTGCTTCCAGTCTATCGGGTTGTCCGCGTGCCACCTCCGCCATGAGGAAAGCCAGACTCTCTGGAGTGGAAATGCTAACAATAAAGCAGCAACGTGCCAGCAACGGTAACTACAACTACCACTCAACCACACAATACAGCCAATCAGGAACCACGGATATGGACTGATTTGCTAAACAGGCTGCCAATTTCAGATAATAAACCAATCAGGGGTGTGTGTGGTGAGCATTGTCTGAGTATAAACTGCCATTCGGGGGTAGGGTGCAAATAATGAGATGAGTGGCTCCTATCTGGAGGAACAGGGCTGGGCTTTTTTGGCAGTAATCAGACCTGGGATATCTGAGCTGCCTGTGGATGTGTGCTCCATCTGTTTTTATAACACTTCACCCTGAACTGCAGTGAATTTCACCATTTCACAAAGACATTTGACAGCATCCCAGTGTAATTTGTAAGATTTCTGAGTCTTAATCAGCCAAATTGCTGGCCCATTTCTCTTTTAGAGGTGAAGACAGTCAAACACAGTGACCAGCAGAACTCTCACTTAGCTAGAGTCATATTGTGTCATATTTAATTACTTCAGTCCAACATAAAGACTGTTAATCTAATTTATGATGGAGGCTTTGTAGTAATTTGTCAGTGCTAATGCTGCTCCTCCTTCATAGGACTGGAGCATGAAGAGGACATCAAACAACTTGATGAAGAAATCAAAGATTTAAGTGAATCAAATTCACAGGTGGAAGCAGACATGATCAAACTTAGAACACAGGTAGGTCACTTCCTGGGTGCTACAGTCACCATTCAGCCTGTTTGTATACTGAGGCAGCAGTGTGTGTGTGTGCCTTTGTGTCTGTGAAAACAAAGCAGTACTGTAACCTGTCATCCACCCCCCCTCTCCTTAGATTACAACAATGGAGTCCAACCTGAAGTCCATAGAGGAGGAAAACAAGGTGATTGAACAGCAAAATGAATCTCTCCTGCATGAGCTGGCCAACCTCAGCCAGTCACTGATTAACAGTTTAGCTAATGTCCAGCTCCCTCATATGGTAAGGGCCACCAGGAACGGCTAGCCGGCAAGTTGCAGATTATAGCTAACCGTAGCATTACAGCAGCTTATGCAGTTATTTGTGTATTTAATCGCAGTCTACTGTGCATGCTTAGTATAAAATGTGGAGCATTGCCTGTCTTTTCAACCAGGGGGAGTGATGAAATGAGGTTTGATTGGGCATTTCTTATAGTGGTAGCAACTCCAACATCAGAACTGATTGCTACATTCAACTGTTCATGTATATGCAGTATATAGTGAGGCTTTGTCTGTACTTTAACAGAGGTGGAATAAGTAAAGATTTTATTGTTAAGTGTAAATTTGTTGATTTTTTTTAGGTTTTTTGACAATATGTCTATGTGCTTCAATATTGTTTCATATTCTATCATTCTGTCTTTTGTGTGTGTGTGTGTGTGTGTGTTTTATAGTAATCAGAAACCATTTCATTCTGTTTTCATCCATCACATTGCCATTCTTTAATGATATCCCTTGGCGTAATGCTTTAGTTAACATTCATTGTCAAAAGAATGAATTATTCCTCAGTTAAGCATCCTCATCTAAGTGGCAAACCATTTTTATAGTCATATTCTCTTTTAATTTTTCAGCAGTTGTTCAGATAAAAAGAACAGTCCACGACATTAGAGTAAAACTAATCTAAGTAGTTAAAACTTTAGAAAAGTTACCTCTTTTACATCAGTGGGCACTCTGTGACCATGGGGGCTGGCCTGGCTCAGTGTTTCTCCTGATGTCTTGTGTGTCCTCAGCTATGTTCAGCTTCTGTTGGTCCAATTAGTGATTGGTTTTATGGATGTGGCTGTATATCATATACTGCCATCTTGTGTTTAAGTGTAAAAACAACAACTTGGTTCCTCAAAACAAGCTAAGAGAAATGTGTCCCTCTTTCCTTTTCGTAGAAACCACTGGCACACAAAGAGCCTCCTCTGAGGAATAACAGCTGCTTACAGCTGCACCAGCAAGTAAGTCAAACACTTCAATCTTTAAACTCATGGGGCTCTATCCCCTCCAAAAAAAAAAAAAAAGTTTGCTGAGATTCAGTTGGTAATTTAAAAGCAATCACAAACACCTAGAAGCTTAGAAGTGATTCGTAAAATGAACTAAAATTCAAGATGTTCAGTGTTATAAATGCAGTGGTATTGGTATTTTAGCCTTTATTACAAAGTATTGATGAAGTTAAAGGTAAAGTTAAGGTATTCATCTACTTATAAGCCTTATAGACTTTTTACATGGTCCTTTTTTGCAGTTTTTTTCTCGTCATGAACCCCAGAGAGTCTTACTGTGCCTGTTGGGTTGCTTTTATTGTTTTTTTAATACCCCTGATCAGTTCATATGATTAAAGCATGAAATTGAATAGAACTTTGACAGAGTCAGGTTTTTTGTATTTGTTGATGTGTGTTTATCTGTAGCTATAAATTTCTGTTCCATAGATTTTAGGACATAATAAATCACCTCACTTCTAACAGTTTCCTTGTTGCTTCTTTGGTCTTGCAGGAGCCAATAAGCGAGCAGAACTTTGACGCGTACGTGACCACCCTAACGGATATGTACACAAACCAAGACCAGTACCAGAGCCCAGAAAACAAAGCCCTGTTGGAGAACATTAAGCAAGCTGTCCAAGGGATCCAAGTGTAACCATTCAGCAAAGGGAGATTTTTGTTCCCCCAACAGATGTGGGTGGTGCATCAAATCCACATACAAACAGGCGGTGATGGTTTGATCTTCTTGGTTTGGTGCAGTAAACTATATAGTGTTATATATTCTGAATTCTGTTCTCTCAAAAAAAGAGGTATTATGCTTAGGAAGACCTCCAGATAATTTCTTTATTTCATTCTTTCTTTTTAGGCCTTGCTTTGAGGAAGAACATAAAAGAGTAAACGGCAAAATAGTTTTTGAGGACATTCACATTTTGTACGTTTTCATATGAGCTGACATAGTGTCATGTAATGTTTCTAGCTGCTCATGTATGCACATTTTTAGTGTATATTTCTGAACAGTAAGCTAATGATAATGGAACGCAAGTTCTTTTTATTGCTTGACAACGAAGCATTTTAGATGAAAAAAACTGAACAGCGAAATAATGAAAAAACTACAAGCCAGGAGAAAGCTACTTATTTTTCTCCTCACTGGATGAGTTTGGACTTGATGATTTTAGATGTTTTTTTCTTCTTCTTCTTCTCCTTCATTTTGCGTGTACATTGTTGAAGAGCAAGAACTGGTTTGCGAATCACTTTATTTTCTGACAATGCTTGAGAAACGTTTGTGTTTTGTTTTGATGAAAAAAAAAGATGTGTAGCTGTGGGGGCATTTTTAATTGGTGCTGTAAATGAATCCAGAGAGGAAACTGACCTGACGTATGTATGAATGTATGTATGAACAGTTATATTGTAAACATCATTACACGGAAACCCGATGGTGGAAATCCCATTTTCTAGGAGGGCCAATTAATTCCTAGAGGAACACATCTGTGCGGTGCATGCATGTCCTCATGCTCTTCCTGAACTAATCTCGAATAGAAATGATGTGTAAAGACAATGACCTACAGAGACCACATTCTAGCCTTTCTGGTGTCAAATCTGCTCAATTTCGAGACTTGTGTTGCTAGGATCAAGAAATGTCTCAGCAATATAATGAGTGAATAATTTGTTTATAGAAGATACGAGATGCAATCTGCAAAGGAAAAAAAAAGGTTGGGTATATGCAATTTCTTGTTTATAAGCATAGCGGGGTAACATGAATCTTTTTAATATAGCCTATGTAAAATATTGATTTTTATACAAATCTTTTAATACAAAAAGTCTTTTTAAAAAGGAGGAGGGAACCTGGACATTGAGTTTTAGAAGCAAAAGTATATGAGTTCCACTTTTTTTCTGTACGATTTTGCACAGGGACACCTTCGTTTCCATGTTTTGATGTTCTTACAGAAACTAAAAGCAGTACCTGAGAGCCTAAAAGGAGTGTTTCAGAGGGTTTTGTAAAGAGTATTTATAGAATATGACAGCGGGACTTACAGGGTCACTGTCCCCACTTATGTGCCAGTAGACTATTTGCACTTGTCCTTGAAGATATTATCCTTACGTACGGCGGCGTGCAATTTTCCAGGTGACCTCTTTGGCACACGATTGGAGCAACCAACTGCTTGAAGCCACTGTAGGTGTGGATTTAGTACCACTGAGAGAGGAAGAACATGCAGGGACTTGAAATCAGAGAAGAGGATGATTATAACCATAGCAGTTATACTGTAGGCTATTATCAAGTGTAAAAACATTAACAATGTTCTTTCATTTTGCTATGTTTTAGGAAGATGAAGTTATCCCCCAGCAGCACTTTATATCTAATCACTGTACAAAGGATTAAATAGTCAATCAATTCAAGGTTTTAAAAAAAGCAGTAGAAATGGTGAACAAGATCTTCGAGGGGTGATACAATCCAGTGTTACGCTCATATGCCTGACTGTATGCACCCTTCCATTCTATTGTTCTAGTTGTTAGCGATCATGTTCAGAATTTGCCTTTTTGAGAGCTACATAATGCAAGAGGTGCTTGATGTTCACCTGATCGAATCTCATCTATTGTACTTTACTGTCCTCTTTCAGGACTCTACTACCCATCATCCATGACTGCATACGCCTTTTTCCACAGCATCGTGTCTGCAGCTTTTTGCCAATATAGTAATGCTTCAGTAGAGTAATAGCTAGTACCAGTTTTTGAATTAATTCTCATTATCAGTAAAAAGGGAAAAGGGATTTTAAAGCACAAAACGGCTGCTCATCTGATGTTGGTACATAAATAACAAAATGAATAGAGTTATCTGTGACTATCTATAGGGAACACAAACAGGTTGTCACATAGAAAGCTGACTTTTCATATAAATTATTGTGAATTCATCAGATTTTATTATTTTATTTGAGCCAATTCATTTTGAGACTGGTTTTCAGTGACCATTAACAAAGACAGGATTTTGTATAAACTATTGTGCTCTCTGTGGAACTGAAGTTTGATTTATTTTTGTACTACACAGCATGGATTTGTTGACATTTTAATTTTGCTATAAATGTGTGAGATCACAAGTTGCTGTGATATTTCATTTATAAATTGTGAACTTTGTACAATTTTTGTCATGCTGGATGTTGACACATCTTACTCTGAATAAAGAAAAAATGTGTTGCCAGAAGCCTGTAAAATGATTTTTTGTTGTGTGTTTAGAACATACTGATCATCTTTATGGTACCCATAATCCTTAAACAGTCACATTGGACTTGTCACCAGCAGATGTCAGCAAACACAAACTCTACATTTCCTCTTATTCTGTGCAACTCTCAAGTATTAACCATGACAGGGATTTTCTGATTAAAGGCAGGTCAAATTTCCGATATGAGATAGAGTCAAAAATATTACCACTGATTTACAAGCTCTTCAATAGTAAACTTTGCACATTTTATTGAAGATAGCTTTAAATGCTATGTTCCATTCTATATGCAACATTTTAGCACCAGTTATAGTGCCTTGGCAACTCTTATGACTTTCAGTGTGGCTAAAAAATGTGATTGTATCAGCTATAGATCATTTCACCTAATCTTAATCCGTGGCTCAATGTAAAGTGCAGTGTTTGCGATGCATAGGTCCAAGTGACGTTGAGTGATGTCAAATGAGTTTTTATCTCAGCTTAGCAAAGCCCCTACAAAGTGTAGATCTGCTTGTCTTGCTAGTCTTTTAAGTGCTGTTTTGACTCTCCTTCAGCTCACAGGATTTGAAATGACACAATGACTTTGCATATAAGGGGCTGACTCAGTTGACACAGTTTAAAGTGTTTGAGTGTTTTTAAATAATAGGTAAACAGCAGAGCACTGTAGCCTTTTTGACACTGGGGTTTGTGTTAAAAGTATCAATCATGTTTAAATTCATTGCAGCCTCATTAAGGTTTACTTTTTTAAGATTACATAGTCTCATTGCCGGATAGTTGATAAACAGAGAAGGGTGTGACTTACAACAGTCTCCAGTTGCAATTCAAATAATGGTAGTTTGTTATCTAAAACTTTAACCATTAGGCTGCTGGGCCTTCCCAAAAACTGTCTGCATCCTTGTGCACTGTGATGTTTGATGGCAGAGTACATAATAGTATCTGCATGGTAAATTCCCTGCAAGAAAGTTGTTCTTACTTGTCATCAACTCAGTCACATAAAACCAGTTATTACCCCATCACACAAACTCAACTGTTTAAGTTCATTTCTTTACAAATATTATAAACATGTCAAAACAGATAATGATCAAAGTCCTAGTTTTGTGAAATGCCATGGCCATATATTAATATCAAAGTGCAACAATTTTGTGAGCATCAAAACGATTATGAGGATTTATCGGTGGCGCCAGAACTAACATTGTTTTAGATTAAGATGAAACTTTTGTGCTCTAGAAGTAAATGGAGTTGCTAGAGATGCAATAATGGCCAACATAAGAGGAAAATGCACAAATGCTTCTCAATAAAATAAAGTAATTGCAGTAAACCCCCCTGTGAATGAAATGCCACAGTTCATGGAACAAACTCACACAATGGTTCTACTGTTAATCAGTGCCTCCAGTCTGTCAGGCTCTACAAATGCTAACAATGGCAATGGAACAGCATTGATAGTGGTGGAAATGCTAACAATGACACAGCGGCACGCCAACAACAGCAGACACAAATACCTTTTACACACACAATATAGCATTCAGAAACACAGATGTGTAACGATACTGAGTAAAATTCTAATCTGAGACAGCAGACCAATCAGGAAGCTGTGTGTAGCTGTTATATAAGGAGCTGAAATTGGAAATAAGCTACATACAGGTTGAGGAAGCTCCATAACATAAAAAGGGCTAAGAACTTCAACAGCTAATTGACCTGTGTGGTAAGGTCAAGGAAGTCTACTCTGCACAGCAGTTATTACTAGTTTTCAGTTAAACTAATGCTGTTCCCCTATTTTTAAGCACAAACACATCAACACATGATGCTATTTTTACTCCACATTTTTAAAAAAAACAGAAAAATGTATTTTTTAAAAGCTGTTCTTATGCCATATCATCACTCTGAGTTGTGAAAAATAAAATAGTATTTCAAACATACAGGTCCATCCTCAATGTCTAAGGCTTCAGTTAGATTCCACATTATGTGATGTGTAGTGTTATAGCTCCTTTATCCAGCAGAGGTCAGCAAAGCCAAACTATTAACAACGGAACGCCGTGCAGCCATAAAGCTGTAGGTGAAGTTTGTCAGACTTCCTTTAAACTTCGCTGTGTTTTAAAAATGATGGGACATCAACTGATTTTAATTAGTGACGTGTGTGAGTGTTGGATATCTGCATTGCGTAAGTTTATGCTTGTTGCTTCCGATTGGTTCTGGTCAGACAACATGACTAATTACGCACACCTGATTGATCAAAATGTAATTAGCCTAAGACCTTGTAAGTTTACATTTCTTGTCAGATAAGAATCGGCAACCTTAGACAGAATCGAATATTCTCATTTATTTCATAAAAAGTCAATATTTATTAGCTATGCATGTACTCAAATGAAGTTAACCTTTCTTCTGAGGTAATGTAAACGCCATGCTTTACATTTACTT
>JAPZDV010000007.1:23234818-23261722 GCA_029814665.1 Acanthurus lineatus
CTTTTACATTTACAATAAATACAAATTACTTTTGTTTTGACCAGAGAACCATCGGGCAAAACTTTAAAGCTAAACTTACTGTTTAAAAGTCCCTTTTCTGTATTCATTTTTGCTTTCTTACCATTTGCAATGTTATTTAAGCGCCACTTCCTGAAACTATGGGAGCTGGCAAGGCAGAGACCGTGCGTGCATTAATTGCGCTTTAAAAGAATTAGTGCTGTTAAAAGGAGTTTGAGTTAACGCGTTATTAATGCGTTAATTTCGACAGCCCTATTAAGTACTAAGACTTGCACTGTGAATGTAGTTAGGGGTAAGGTATGAATATTACATGCATAAGTTTAATGTCATTAATGCAACAACAGTGTGCTGTGCTTGTTGTTGTTTTTCTTCTTCTGCTTCTTCTCTGTCTATTTAGCCGATTTGCAAACCAACTTGAAAGGTGCATTTTGCCACCTACTGTATTGGAATCTGTTATTTTGCTTTATATTACCAGCTCTATGTAGAATCCAATAACAGTAAATAACTGATGCCATGAATTTCCCATTATTGGCTAATAATTGCAGTAAAACAGTTGTTTTTTTTCTTTTTAAATTAATCATTAAATGGCAAAGTATTTAACATCCAAAATCTGTACAGACCACTGGTCAAAAAGTTAATACAGAAAACTTTAAATAGCAAGTACTTAAGGAAGTGTAAGTGTTTGTAAATATTGATTTTAGACTCTGCAGTCCAAGTCTTCTCTTTTGTCTGACCTGCTTAAAATTTGAAGTTCAGCTAGTGAATTAAGTTTAAGTACAGGATAGTGAGATAAAGTAAAGTATAACTTTTTATGTAAATGCATGTATAAAACATTTATGTGGCCCATCATACAGTACATACTGTTATCATTAACCTGTATTTATGTTAATTTTGTCAGACAGTGTCCCAGAAAGACATAGAGATTAGGTCTGTTGGGCGTGTCAACCCATTCCTTACTAGATGTTGGATGTGAAGCACATTTTTGTTGCTTGCCAAGTGGAAAGAGGATGTTCATGTTGTTTAAGAGAATCACTATGAGTAAAGTCATACTTGGAATTGGTTATATGGAGTCAAATTGCTTTTACATGGAAAAAGCATTTTAAAAATTCAAATGGCTTTATAAAGAAGTAGTCTGAGTAAAGTTATTGGAAACTTTCAAATGTGTACAGTAACCAATAAGGACTATAATTCTCCTGTGTCTAAGGGCAGAGTTACTCTGTCCCTAAAGCTTTTCAGTGCACTCACTGGATCTACACTTCTCTCAAACACAGTGTGTCAAAAACTTTGCCAGCAGATTGTCAGCATTGTCTACTCTAAATAGGTCATTCTAATTATCTTTGTAAAAATGTAAGGTCTGATTTTAGTTTATGCCAAAAGCTGCAGTGCAAAGAACCTAACAGCAAAACAACGCACTGGGTCTCTTGAAAAGTACAGGACAAAGCTCTTTCTAGAAGTAAATCTCTCAGCAATTTTTCAATTTTATACAAAGTCAGCCTCCCTTTGGCTGTTGGCTCTCTTCTTATCTGCTTGGCATGTGAAATAATGGGCATTGTGGTTAGTTCACAAATTTCTCTGTTTTTGAAACAAAATCAAGTCATCTTTTGTTTTGTCCTCACCGTATTAGTGCTGTCGTTATCACATTCCCATGGCTCTTTCATTACTTAGCCAGAGAAGCCATTCACTTTGAGTCTTTTTTTGTTGGCTGTCAGCTGCTCTGCAGGGCTGTTAGCATTTCTAATTTATTGTTCCCTCTGGCACAGTATCATAAAAACACATTAATGGAAGTTAAAAGACTTATTTAATAAATCCTGGACTGAATATCAGAAGATGTTCAGCAGTCTGTCCTAATTTTTTGTGACAACATCCCAGTATTCTCTCTCTCTAGCATTTGCTAATTGAACTACTTTCTGAAAAATATCTCACAAATGTCTTGTTTTCTAGAAATCCTCCATACTTCCTGTATGTTTTTCTATTATGGTCTTACTCATTCTCCTCTGTGACTTTTCTTCCTTGATGCCAAACAAATAATGAAGGACTGTTTCTATGTCATTTTTTACATTCAAAGCTTTGGTGTAAGTTTTTTTTTTTTCTGAAGCTTTAAATGTTTGTGGTCATATTTACTGATGTTATCACCCTTGATAAAAGTTAAAGGTTTTGCCTTGGTTACTTGTTTCTTGGTGATTTAATTGTTTATTCGCCCTTAACAGCCAAACACTGTTCATAAGTTGCAAGCAAGCAAGCAAGCAACACAAAGCAACAAGAGTGGGTCTGTTTGTGTTTGTGTTTTTATGTTCGGTTTGAGAACTCAGTTCCCACCATTTCTTTGAGTTATTTGGTATAATCCATAATTTCTCTCTGTTCTCCTAAGTTAAGAGGTCAAAGAAGAGATTCATACATCTTGGTACCACAGTGGCTCGCTGCTGTGACACAGTCAATTAAAGACAAATTCACGTTACTTCAAAAAGTTTTGAAAATAACACTCTAAACTCTTCTCCCTGGTAATTGGCTCCAGATCGTACCAAAATCAGGTGTGACCCCCCTCGTTTATTCCCCATCTCTCAGCTGCTGTCAGCTGCACTTGTCCCTCAGCTCACCTGGTCCCCCAACACTTTTCAAAGCCCAAAAACAGTGCGATACACATTTGACATGTTACTTTAAATTCAGATTTTGCGAGTAAAGTGTACCTGTATGTTACAGCACAAAACAGCTTTATAGACCATCTTGTTTCCATAACAAGTAAAGCCACTGCTTTCTCTTAAATTGTAGTAAAACAATTATGGATTTTCTCTTTCATGCCTACAACAGTAGAATTTGTTTCAGTGTGGATCTCATGAAGTACTGTAGTACTGTAAGTAGTATTAATGCTCTGAACAGGGAATGAAGTGTGATTATTGTAGATTTGTTTGTGTAACAAATCACTGTCTCAGGATTATAACGGATAGTCAGAGTCAGGTTTTGGCACATGTGCAAGGTTTTTATAAACAGATCCGCTGACCAAACAATCACTCAGACAAACACACAGTTCAGTTTGGAGTGCCAGTGCTGCAACTCCCACTTAACTTAAGCTCGAGAGAGCTCAGGGCTGATAACATCATCTCCAAGGCTTCCAGGACGCTCTGGTCAGCTGAACTTCTTCTTACCTTACATCAACAGCTGATGCTTTAAACACACCACAACACTCTGCTTGACCTTATTTAGCCTTCTCTACAAAGAAACATCCCAGTCATGAAAGTGAGACGTAGACACACCCACACACACAGCCACACAAACATTCACACACACACACACACACAGAGCCAAAACAACATAGCCAACAACCATTCCCTAGGGAGTTTTTCAATGTATATGCTGTGTGCGAACATATGAGTTGGTTTCTTTAAGCTAGTAGTCCATTATAAGCAGCGTGCAGTGTATTCTGTGTTAGACTTTAGAACCGATATGAACCATTGCTTTCATGTAAAAGATGGGTTCAGGCAGCACCTTAGCCTAGCTTTCCTCTTCCTCCTCCACCTTCACTTCATCCATCAGAGTTGGAGACAGCTGGGCAGAACAGCCCCTGCCTCAGCATGTTGGGGCAATGAACTGTGCCCCCTTCCTGAAGAAGGGTGTTTTCCTGTGGGTGCTGTACCTCTTCACCTAGCAGCAATCCCTGCTGTTAACACCTCTCTCCATTAAAAAATGGCTTTTGACAGCTTATTTTCCTGGTGCTCCTAATGCATCAAACCTGGTGATGGTGAGCAGTCTTTTTCTCAGCTGTCTGATTGTGAGATTGTAAGTTTTGGTCAAAAGTAATCATTATTCAGAAGATGTTAATCAATTTAAAACTGTGCTAAACAATGCCGTAGGTCTGTTATGAGGCCTTATCTCCACATTAAGAACTTTCTCACATACCAACAGTGATGCCAAAAAAAACAATTTCACTGTAGCTGAAGCACGTTCTACACAAAGCATGTCAGTAATAGAAAAGCTCTTTGAGTAAATTCTTGCAACAGCTCTCAGCCTATATGAAAGGAAGTCTGCATATGAAAAAGTTGAACTCTCTCTGATTGGATCCATATGTGAGGGCCTTTACAGAGCGAGTGACCCATAAACATTTCACTGGCTATGAAATCAGTTGATTTTATTATTTGGCCTACATTTTCACAGAAATATAGGAAAACAAACTCATAGGAATGTATAGTTCTATGCTGTGTTGCCTGTTTTGTATAAAGGGAAACAGGCAAATTGAATGTTTAAGCTAATAAATAAATACATCATCTAAATGAAATATATATGTTTGGGATGAATGCCATAGCATAAAAGGTTGTGTCAGATATCTTTTAACAGGAAAAGGGCACTGGTAAAGCTATCCCCTCCCCTGCACTGTAAAAAAGACAAATCTCAAGATTCTCGTCATGCTGGCGTCCTGACAGTCTTGCATAATCAGTGAAGCACGTTATGTCTGTGTGACCCAGTCTCAGCGTATTTACTTTGTAAGGTCATTGGCTAACAAAAATGTTGGTAGACAGTCCAAGCTGTTAGTGGGAGAGTTTAGCTTTCTAGAGGGAAAATGTTGATGTAGTTTTTTCTTTCCGCAGCACAGTGATAAATCTGCTGTATGGTTCCACCCAAATGCTCTCTTTATTTCTTTGTCTGTGAGTTCTTTCAGTGCATTTTTCTCTGTGGGTGCCATGTTGGAACAAATGATGTACAGGTGTCTGCCATGGTTGTTATGGGTTAAAGCTGAAGTATAGGCCATGCACTGGTAGAAAAGGAATGATTTTAAGAACAGTAATTGACTGATACAGTATTTCTAAATGCTTACTCTGTTTAGCTCTTATAAATGCTTCTCTTACTAACAGCTCACTCCACTTGTGGAACTATCCATGAAAAAGTACAAATAGCAAATGGCTTCGTTGAAGGTCACATATTCCAGAGTCAAAGTTTCACAAACATAAGTGTTCAGACAAAATGGTCCAGTTTCAAATAACTTTGTGTGGCTACTAATTCCCCATAGGGTTAAGATTGACTTCACCTTTACAGGGCTACATGCATTATGATTGTGTTAAGCTTGTTGATTTTAGTGTGTCTGCTTCATTCGTTCTAAGACCAAAAGTAAATAGTATCATAACAAGCTTTGTTGTTATCATTACAAAGTGTTTTTAAGTTGGGAAGTTTAGGGGAAAGATAGTGAAACCTGCTGACTGCTGCAACCAGCCTTGTGATTGTGTTCTTTGGGGCAAATGTTATATAAATCTACCCCCATGATTACAGCTTGACAAAGGCACTCTTGTGAGATGAGTAATGTGTTCAATTATTCCTCAGGATTATTACATCAAGACTCTGCTGTGGCTCATGCAGATGCATATCTGCTTTGCCTGTCTTACATGATGAAAAATCTTCCAAGTTTACCTCTTGAATTTTTGTGTATCTTTTCTCTGCAATATACTCAATGATATACTGTCCTTAATAAAAAAAGTATTTCCTTTTGCTCTACAGAGATCTGAGGTTCAACAAAATCAAGGATTTACAGCCGGGTTCCTTCAGACGATTAAAGAACCTCAACACACTGTAAGTCTTTGTCCCTGCTCTGCATGCACAATTGGGAACTGTTGCAAGCATAAAGTCTTAAGTCTTTTTTTGTATGAGATTCTTTCCTCAAGAATTAATGCTAATGACATCCTTTTAAAAAGAGAGAAAAAAATTCTGCCCAAGAAGACTACTACTGAAAATTAATCAAGCCCATTTCCTTAAAGCAGCACTCTGCACAATGATTGTCATTTCCCTAGAAAGTCCTGTTTGTATTACACACTCAGGCAAATTCTTGCTCTGTTCTGCTGTGGTTTCACACATGTAGGCCAGCTCGTAATCTGTGAGGAATTTATTTTTCCACTTCCACCCACAGGGCTATTTATCATATGTCCAGCCCGCTTAAAGGTGCATTGCTAAGCTAACAAAGCAGAAATGTTCCCAGTTTCTTGTCTTTTTCTTTTAAAACATATTAGTCTAGCAACCTTTTCAAAAACTTGGAGAAGTGCGTGCATGCTTTAGTTTATGTAGTCATAATACTATCTTGACAGGCCACATTTTAGATTGTTTAACTGACTGCTGGAATAAATTAAACACAATTCACTTCATTGAAATATTTGCAAAATTACTGAGATACTTTCTCATCCATGCTTGTTGTTCGCATAATACTGGGAGTAAAGATGTGAAGATCCACTTTTAAGTCTATGATAGTTAATAAACATTTAATATGTGCAGGGCATGGATATAGTGCCTTAGATTTAGTTTCAAAGTAGAGAAAAATGCCTCTAGCCACGCAGAGTGTTGCAGGCTTTATATCCTAAACAGCTCTTCATGGTTTCAGGGTGCAGTTCCACAGAATGAACAGTAACACATCCTAAAGTCTGTCAGGCTGTGAACTACAGAGACACGTCCAATGTCACTGTTTCACAGACAGAGGAGGGGTCTGTACTGTTGTACTGTTGTACTGTGTGTATGCGTGTTGGTGGTACTGGATGCAGTCAATACATACACTGCTCAGAACAAAATACGCTGTCTACATTCTTAAATAACCTCTGTTTTCTTTTCTTTAAAAAGCCTCCTCAACAACAATCATATACGAAGGATCCCCAGGGGAGCATTCGAAGACCTGGAAAACCTCAAATATCTGTAAGTGTCCCTAATGTCAGTTTTGTTCTACATTTAGGTTGGAGGTTAGGTTACTTCAGAGTTTGGCAGTATCTTTGTTCTGTCAGACTTTACAGGTGAAAGAACGCTGTATACATCTTTCTTTGTTCAGTCAATGGAAGAGTGAGCATGGTGAGACATGTCTTACACTTTTGTTGCAAAAAAGAAAAGCAAGCTGACTATAAACGTGGAAGACACACAATATGATTTGACAGCTCAGTCAGTGAAAACATATCAGTGCAGTGTACGGAAAATGCATCAATGAAAAGTCTCCTTTTGTCTGATCCCCTGTACTTAAGTGTCTGGAAGTTTTGACCTGGAGGCAGAGCTGAGATCAGATATTTGATGCGTGTGTAGCCTCAAGGCCTCTGTGGGAGTACCAGTTTGCTCACTCTGCTAGTCGCTTACATTATCGTCCCACTGGCCACGGGTGTGGTGAGAGCACAGTCTGTGTGCACAGTTAAACATGGTCCCCTTGGTCCCCTGCTTGGACTTTACAGGATCTACATCCTAATATCTCATAATATCTCTGATATTATTACTATTATTATGTGAGGGGCATACTTAATTTGCTTCTTGTGATTTTGTTGGTGCTTGATTAGATATTTTATACATTTTACTAGAGATTGTGTCCTGTTTTATCTCTCATTAGGCTAGGTTAGTTGTCTGCATAAGCCAGCTGATGGCTGAAGAAGGTGAAATATGTAAAGAAGTAGGATAATGTACTGTATATCAGCTCCTTTCAACATGAGAGAGGAAAGGAGGCTGGATGGAAGGGAAGTATATGCTTTTCTTTTTGCAGCTTACTGACTCACAAACACACACATTTCTGGCATAAATCCCTGATCCTTATATTGTAATTAAATCCTGTAGCTATTTAGTAACAGTTTTAATTACAGAGTCCCTCTCTCTTTAAAGCATAGTTGCTCCAAAGCCTTGACCAACCTTTGTGATTAGGGTAAGGTGTCCCCCCACGTCTCTCCCTTGCGCTTTATAGCTGGGGGCTAGATTGTATCTCCCATCTCACCTCTTCACTTCCTTTGGACCCCAGTAAAGTTCACTCCCTGTCATCTTTGTACTGCAAACCTAATGGCCCCCTGGCTGTCTATACAACGGCCCCCGTCTCTCCCACAGCCACCTCCATAAACAAGTCAAACAGAGGTCAACTCACATGTTTGTAGGAGCCCTTCACTGTTTTTTTTATCCTTTTCCAATTATTCAGTAATTAAATCATCTGTTATTGTCTGCTAATTTGTTTACCATAAGATGGACTTTTTATATATGCCTGAATCAAAGCACGTGAGTGGTTTCCATGAGTACACACATACATTCTAAGCTTTTGTTTTTTTCAGCATTCCCACTGATTATTTTACAAAGTAAGTCAATGGCTGTCAAAGGTTATATTGTCTACTCAAAGTATTAGATCTGAAGGATATCTGGTCAATGAAGTGAAGCCCCTTGAGATTTTAGTCCACAACTTCCATATCCAGTTTCTCATATAAACCACAAACACATGCACACACACACAGGGCTGCAGAGTTTTTATTCACAAAGTCATCAGGCTCAGAGCAGAGTTTTCTAAAGTGAAGGCAATATTTTGGTGAGCTGCTTACAAGATATTGCAACAAGATGTCTGGTTACTCAGTGTCTCTAAACTAAACAGTTTACGTTTAATGATCACAGTTTTCATTACCACCATAGCTCTTCACAGAAGTTTTATAGTGCATTGTCACTGGTTTTCTTGTGGAAGGTCTGTTGGAACAGGTTTGAAGGCTGTGTCATGTCTCCTTGAATAGCTCAACTTATCTTTATCATTTTTTGTATGAATTTTTGTATAAATCTTTCAGGGTAATAAATCTGACAGCAAAAATACAGTCAGGCTATAGTACTAAGAAGAACATGTAAAAATAAAAAGAGGATGTTTTTTCTATACAGTTTGTCTCTTTTGCTGTGGAAAGATCTGTATCTCTCATCATGATTGCAATGATGGAAAGTGAAACAGAGGAATGATAGATGAAAGGGCAAACAGCTGTAAGCGATTGCTTTCCTAGTATCACATTTCTTTAACATGTAGATGGAGGGAAAACATGCACACGTCAAGGGTATTTTTCTTTCAATGTGCTAAAATACCATGTTAATCCTATGCAGGCAGCATATTACTGCAGTCTGTTTCAAGTCACTGAAAAAGTGGAGACATATGGGGAAAAGTTTTGACACACAAGGAATTTGTGATTTATTGTTTGTCCATTGATGATGACTGGTTTTTATGTGATCTATACACCATATTAACAGCTATAATTCCTTCTTGTTCCTGAGGTGTTCAAATGTCTAACCTTTTGATTTTGTGATGTGGATGTAAACTATCCAATTGTATTTTAGGATCAATTAACTGAATGTAATGTGTTTCATGAGTAATATACAATGTTTTTCTGGAATAAGTCTTTTAACTTACTCTATTGGTTTCCATATTGACTGGATCACTGTGTGATGTTTAGGATAGTCCTGCTGAGATCATGAACATTTAACAATACAGTGACCTGTGAAGTATTCTGTCAAGCACTGCACTGTCCCCTTCTGTCTGTGGGAACTGCATTTGTCAAGCTTTGCTTTATCAAGCTCATCTGTAGCTGATGAGAGAGATGAGAGAACACAATGTCTTAAAATAATATAGATGAGAAAATAGCACTTGTGATGTAATATTTAGGGCTCTACATGTAGCTTATAAAGACAATTTCACCTAATCTTTAATTTGTGCAAATTTTCTGATTTCTGTACTTTCAGTTTTTGACGGTTCAATGTACTGTACATGTAGCAGCACAACAAACATCACTTTTTGAAAGGACTACAAGCTACACAATCTTCAATCAGATCCTTTCTACTTTCTCTCATAATAACCAGGCAAAATTCAGATGATCCTGTGTGAATGTGTGTGTGTTTGTGTGTGTGTTACTAATGCTACTGATTATCTCTCCTTTCAGCTATTTGTACAAGAATGAAATCCAATCAATTGACAGACAAGCATTTAAGGGGCTTGTCTCTCTTGAGCAACTGTAAGTGACCAACTTCTTCGTAAACCTTTTGCTTCTGCTCGACCTCTTCCACCTCCTCCCCACTCCTGTCTCTCCATCTGTAAAACACCCCCTCCTGAACGATTGCTATAAACAATTCATAAAACTTTGTAATGTCTACATGGTCATAAATGATATATAAACCAAGTTATATGATGTAACCATGCCAGGCACGTCACAGATGTTGGCAGAATTTTTTTAGCAGCTATAAATGTTTTGTGACATGACTGTGTAGGCCTTTCAAAGGTATCATGATAGCTCTGTTCAGTTAGTTTTCACTACAGTGACACCCTCCCTCTCCAAACCCCTACGTGCGCCCCTCTGTCCACTTCTCCATTGCCACCATGCATGCCGTGTGTGCACCCACCCTTGTATGCCGCGCTGACCCTCTTTGACCCTTTTGCATGAGTCGCATGTCTTGTGATCAGGATGACAGATATGCGCCACCCCCATGCAAAGCTGAAAGCATGTCATCCAGCCTTGTGCTGCTCATTGTGCCCACAGTTCTGTGCTGGAGTCAGAGCTTCTGCTTTCCAGTCAAGTTTTGTGTCCATCCTACTTGTGCAGAAACCTCTCCTCTGCTCTGACTTGCTATAATCTGAGCGTTTAATTTTGAGAAACTTTTAGTGCATTATGTATGTTTAGTCTGTGTGATGAAATTCAACTGTTTCCTGTAAGCCTTGACAGTCAGAAGCTTGTTAGTTCTGTGCTGCTTTTACAAAAATACTGTCTCTTGTATCTTGACAGTTGCATGTTTGACAAGAAAATCACATTAGCAGTTTTTGATTGATGTGATAAATATGAATTGTGTTTTCAAAATATTACTGACATTTCTGTGATTGCTGTCAGCAGAAATTAAGGCTGTGGTGTTTGATATGGTATTGTTCAATATTGCCTAAACTACTGCTATGGACCTTTTCCTAAGCAATTTATGGCTCTATGCTCTTGGAGGAGACTGTGACGTACTGTACCTCTCTGTAACCGCACTAACAGAGAACAAATGGCTAATTCACCAAGTAAACCAATTTGAATATCAGGCTTCATGCCTGGCAGCTGTTTTAAATTTTGCTTCAAGAATGAAAGCTTTTTTATGTGGGTGACAAGTTCTGGGCCAGATCGCCTACATTTTAATAGTTCTACATCCCCACTGGACAACTGATGCCAAATCCTGAAGTCACATCCGTCTTTGGTGGGAATAACAGCTTCAGGGACCCACCATCACCATTCATCCCTTGATGTTTTATCAGCATGCCAGTGGGTTTGTTAGGGAGCATAGGAGGATGACACATGCACAGCTTTATAACAAAGATGGTCGGAAACTGTGAATGCTAAGTATGATGTCTTCTGGTCATTTTTACAGGGTTAAGACTATGGATTTATTTCATGTCACCGTACACATGTAGAATCACAAACAGTGTTAAAAGTGAATAATGTAAGTGGTGTGGGATGTTGATTTATTGGGGTGAAGCAGATCAAGTGGTCCTTAAATTAATTTATTGTTAGCTTTATTAAACCTTTCTGTCTTTCTCTTGTCTTGGCTTTGTTGTGTTTTTCTCCTCTGGTTTCTCCACTGCACATGCTTTAGGTAACACCCCAAGACATGATGTGCATGTTCAGTACAGCTTATAAAAATATTGCTAAAAACACAACAGTTACCCTAATATATGTGCTTATATACTAATACTTACAAAATAAAAACAAACTAAAAATAAGTTCAGTGTTTCCCCTACCATTCAATATGGGGGAAGACCCCCCAAGGTAATGAGGTACAAAGTATGTGCAGTTCAAATGTGTTTCACTGTCTGGAGCCATGACTGTTCTTCTTCCGTGTCTTTACCGAGGGCGTTGCTTTTCCATGCTTTCACACACAGCTCTGGAGAGGAGCAAGTCTGATTGAGAGGAACCTGAGCTGGAGTCTTGTGCTCAGTGCAACACCAAAACCAAAATGAGAGAGAGTCCATTTTTAAATATTGATTTTAAAACATTACTCCCAGGGCTAATTCTTATTGAAACGAAGAGTGGTTATGGTTGGGTTGATATCCCATGATTACTGCATAAATTGATGCTTTATTTCAGGACAACAAGGCTTATTTTCCTGTGATGATCAGATGATTATTTCATGATCTCAAGATAACAAAATGAAAAAAAGGTAGTTGCAAACATGGCCAATTTTTCTGTAATATTTTACTTAATAACCAAAACAAACAACACTCCCCCCCTCCCCCAACACCACTCTGCTTCCATCGTTTCCCTCCCCCCCACCCCTCTTAATAGGCAAACTTAGGGGAAACACTGAAGTTTTGCGTGAGAAAATCATCCAGAGAAAAGTTGCATTTTATTTTACAACTTTTTGTCGCTGTGGCCTTTCTCTGCTTGTCTGTTTTGCTGCTGCTGCTGCTGCTGCTTTGACTGTCCTTGTCCCTGTCCCTGTCTAAACAAGCAGATACACAACTCAACCCCTACAGCCACCATTCAGCCATCAGCTGGATTTTGTTTCCCTAACCATTGATTTGTTCACATTTGGTTTGACTGATGTTTTCTCAGCTCAAAGAGCTTTTAGGAGAATAAATTAGGTTTCCATTCTGTAAGATAATTTTGCATTTGCTTTTCACCTATGTGGAATCTCAGGTGAATCTCAGACTTTAGCCACAGGTTTTGGACCCTGTATATCCACTGTTAAACATGTTAAACAGAATCCATCAGTGTATTAGCATTCATCTTGAGCTTTGAATTGCCTTTCCTCAATATGAAGTGTAATATGAAGTGCCAGGGGTGGACAGGTGGACAGGTATGACTGAGGAACACTTGAGTGGTTTCATTTACACAGCCTCTCCAGCCTACCAGGGAAATGAAATTATATGTAGTCAGCCACAATCCATTTTCACAGTGCTTTGTCTACACTTTGTTCTTCCCCAGGTACCTACATTTCAACAACATTGAGTCTTTGGAACCAGAATCCTTCACTCACCTACCAAAGCTGGAAAGACTGTAAGTTCATCCTGTATGACCTAAAAAGCACACAGTTCATTACAATCCAGGAAACAAAAAAAACTCAAGAGGGAAAAAGCATTTTCTAACTTAAAACTATTTGAATATATTAAGGGATTAATAGACTCATCAGTTGCAACTGGATTCAGCAGGACAGACACCAGTAAGCAATAACTAGCATGATGTACTTTGCTTGGAATTAAGTGTCAACCCTGGCATGCCCGGACTTTGTCTCCCATAGCACTGGAATGACTGCAGAATGCAACAAATGTCAGTTATAAATCAGTACAGAAAAGTGTCCCCTCACAAGGCTCTGAGGCTCCCTGTTGGTCTGCAGTTGCTTCAAACAATAACACAGTGATGATGGCAGATTCTTGGAGTTGATCCCTGACTCGAATTTAGTCCCCATGAGACTAATTTTGTTTGTCCTTTTCAAGCTGTGGGATGATGTAAGTGTTTCTTTCACTTTGCAGTTTATTTGTCGACCAAAATATTTGAGTTCTGTTATTAAACAGACAGGTCAGGAAATGTATCAGTAGAAATAATTTTTATTCTTATTATGTTGCCTCCAGAAATATTAACATGGGGACAATCAATCAGATAAAAAGAAACCAAAAGGGAACTGTGATTGCTGCTTTCAAGTTGTGATCTCAGTCCTGAATTGGACTGACCGAAAACACATCTTGGTTTCATTAAACTCAGAGTTAGTGAATTTCAATCACAGATATGAACGCTGCTCTGAACACAGAACTCTGGTTCTATACAACTGTAATATTTATTGTATTATTGTAATTGGTCTCTCCTATTTTGTTGGATTGTTGGATATAACTTGCAGAGTGGTCCTGTGTATGGTTATCTTATTTGACAGCTTTATACCAAAGGGGAAATGTGTAAGTTGTGGCCTTAATGTATTTTTAAAAAATTGTAAAAAAGAACTGCTTTTAATAAATGAATTTGTTCAGTTCAGACAAATGTCAAAGACATGTTTAAGATGGAATCAAAAACTTACGAAACTGTTTCTGCTGGGCACAAATGGAGCGCTGCATAGCAACTTAGTGTTAGAGTCTGTGTGGATCTTTATCAGCGAGCCTTGGATGACCCAAACTTCATGTCTTCACTGGTGATCAGAGTCGTGTCTATGGCTGTGACCTAGAGTCCAAACAGTAGTCTTTATAGTGAAAGACCTGGAGGTCCAAGACTGTAGAAGCCACTCACATCAGCAACACAACCAAGAGCATGCTGGTGGTCTTTGATATTTACAGGGTTGTGAAGCATAAAATCATCACTGAAATAGTCTGTGAATTGCGAAGAATGACTGAGATGTACTGAGGGAGAGGGAGAATATTCATTGCAGATAACCAGAATTTTGATGCATTGGAAACTGTCTCTCTACCGTGACAACACGCCTGCTTTGGAGACACATGAGTTTCAACAGTTATCCCCTCCCCCCCCTCCACACGCATGCACACACACACACAAAACTCAGTGGATTTGTAGCCCTGCAACTTCTTTCTTCTGCCTAAAATTTATTTTGGTCTCTGGCTCACAAATGCACACACACCAGTGGTCACAAATTGTGTGTAACTCTGGTGCTGATAATTATCAACTAACTTGATATACAAACCCACATATTTTATTATTTGCACCTGCAGTATCCACATTACTGTGTGTTCCCACTGAATGACAGAACCAGAGTTTTTGATCCCACTTTGTATGTATAGTGCATGAAAACCAGCCATTCCCAACCTGTCCTTTTGTTGAGTTCAGTTGCCTTGTCAACTCTTTGTAAAACAAACCCCATTTAAACTCAACCTAAAAGAAAAGAAAAATGTAAGTCACCAAAACCATCTTTGTTTGTCTTTGCAGTGTTCCATCTATCAAGCATGGTTTTGTAGAAATAAACTTTGATCATTGCATTAGATTTAAAAATCCCTGCTAGCGATGCCTGACCTTCCGCCCTCCTCTCCAGTCTCATGCCTCTCTTGTCCCAGCTTGCTGTGGCTTCCTAGCTCCCTGAGTTAGTCCTGGATGGAGCTAATGTAAATCACTTAAATACTATAATAAGCCAAATGACCTCAGGTTGTCTTAGATGTTATGTTCTGTCCCAATCTGTATTAAATAAAAGGCTGCTTGCCACAGTGTGAACACCAACACTCCTCCTGTGCTCCAAGATCGTCCTCACAGACTTATCTCCTTATAGGGTTACTAACTGCATGGCCGCCCATTATTAATTTTACACATTGTCCCTTCAAAAAAGGAGGTGATAGAAATATTGTTGTCACTGACCACAATTGAACACAACCAGATAAATAAAAAAATTTCATTAATGTAACTGTTAACATGTCCTTATTTTGTTTTCGATAAACAATAATAATAACAATATTATGTTTAGCTTTGTTTTTTAATGATTTAGAGCTGTTTAATATGTACCATGTTACTCCTAAAAACTGTCTGTTAATGCTCTGGAAATGAACTTTCCTGAAAACATGCAGATGTGATGTCGCCTCTGCTTCTAAAATTCTCTACCAGATGTCTAAGGGCTAAAGAAAGTCCTGTTAAATTCCTTGTTTCATTGTCTCTGTTTATGGGCCAGTGGCTGCCCAGTATATCCATACTTTCCATTCTCCAGAGAGGGTGAGAAGAAGGAAGGACACCTGCAGAAATGGAGGAACAGGGAAGGGAAGGAATTCCCAGATGTTGGGGAATATCTCTATGGTCACGGTCAAAGCAGTCAGTTTGGTAAAGTAGCCAGAGAGCATATTTGTAGATCTGTTTCCCACAGGTAGGGAAAGAAGGTGAAGAACTCCATCGAACATTAACTTTCATTTTTAGTTATTTTAGAATGAAAAATTTTGTGAGACTGTTTTCCTGTGGAGCCTTTCATAAACAGGAAAATGGTTTGATGTCTGCTTTGTGCTAAGGAATCTCTAGGGTAATCAAATGGAGCTGCTGCTGTCTGGAAAGATGATCATATTTCTTTTCCCATTTAAGAAATGTAGCATGATTTTGATATGATATTAAAAGAAAGTTACAATCTAAACATTTGTTTGAAAAACACTCACTATTATTATTTTATTGATTAAATTCAAAAATATGTGATTTCTGAAATCTGTTTATTTATTCACATTACAGAAGTTCCTGACATTTCAATATGAGACTTCAATTACTGAAGGCCTTGTTTACTTTTTCAAGCTAGCTATTTGGCTGACTTCACAGTTTTGAAGCCATTTCATAGCTGTGCTCTCTCTTTCTCACCCAGGTTTTTGCACAACAACAGAATCACCCAGCTCGTCCCAGGAACCTTCTCTCACCTTCAGGCCATGAAGCGACTGTAAGTGGAAAAGTCCTTTAAGTCTGCTGAAAAATCTGTGTAAGAATGCATGTCTCTCTTCATTTCTCTAGTTTACTCCCATGACTCGCAGCATCAAGTGGGGCCTGTTTGTCAGTTAAATGCCATGTAACCACACTACACTGTTCTCACGCTGCTTTGGCTGCAAGATGGTTTCCATCACAAGGCTCACAGCCCAGTCCTTCACATACTCTAGTTCTGCTATTCATTCTTAAAGTCAGCTGCAGTGGAGTTTTGAAGGACTGTTAAAGGCAAGGCAAAGTAACTTTATCTGTATGTCACATTGCACGCACAGAGGCAGTTAAAGGTGCTGTAATGAGGTGTGATAAGACAAGAGAAGAAAATGAAGTTTCCACTTTCACCCCGCTTACACTTACCTTTAAATATGAGATTTGGGTTCTTACATGAGGTCTACTATCCCTAATACAACTGTGGCTTCGCTTCAATGTTTTCCCCTCCTTTCTACACCATAAGAAACATTAAAGTAATTGTTACATCTGAAGCTTTTGTCCTACAAATAAGAGACTAAGAAAAAAAAGCTGTTGCACACATTGGCTTCTCACTGATTATGGCATCTGGTGTTGGGGGGTATACAAATAAATCAAGGATCTGTTGGGCCTTGAAAAACATGTGACCTAAAATCAGATTTTTATGACTCACTTTTCATCTTGTTTATTAATAAGAGTGCTTCAAGAATGACCTCACCAACGAAAACTATGCCAGTTGTATTTTCTGAAAGCCATCTCATGGATAACGGACACTTTGTGGTAGAACTGAAAACTGGATCAGTTACTAGAGGACGAGGCCAAACACAGAGATAGTTTCCCACGGCAGGAAGAGAGTGTCTTCCAATATGGACCTGCCGAGCCCCACTGTTTGGAATGAGCTGGGCTGAGCCCGGCTGTGCCAGACGTTTTTAGTTCACAAACTGCCAGCAAGGATTTGTAAGACACTGCTGCATGCAATGCCCCATGGTTAAATGTCATTTACTGTATGTTTCATATATGGACTACATGCCCAACTCTCACTTGATATGTGTTCATGTGTCTCTACATGTTGTCCGTGTATTCAGGCGACTGGATTCCAATGCATTAAACTGTGACTGTGAGCTGCTGTGGCTGGCTGACCTACTAAAGCAGTACGCTGAGTCGGGGAATGCCCAGGCTGCTGCCACCTGTGACTACCCCAGCCGCCTGCAGGGTAGATCGGTAGCAACACTCACCGCTGAGGAGCTTAACTGTGGTAAGGAGAGCAGCAACCTGAATTCCCACTGAGCATGATAATAATAGAATATCATGGAAATTTTGTTTGAACAGTCTTGTATCAAATTTGTGTCTGAGGAGTCTGAGGATATCACCACATTTTTGTATAAATGTATCTGTTTTCAGCTGTCCCATTGTTTTTCTCCACACTAAGCACAGCTTTAGTCGAAATAAAACTGATATCTGTGTGCAACAAACGGGCTGTAACACTAACAGCACCATCTAGGCTGACTTGGTTATTAAAAACCACCTTATTGAAACTTCACTTTGTTCTCCATTGGGACAGCTTTGAACTGTGAGCGACACACACCTGAACAAGCATATTCACATGGTTACATAACAGCATGCAGATGTTCCTATTTGTATACACACTCCCCTGTCTTAAACCACAGCTCATTCTACATACTAAACCTTCAGGGCTTCCTGGCAGCAAATAGATTGTATGCTTAGTCACTGTCTCACACCCACACACACAGACACATTCACTGGTGTATCCTCTCTTTGTGTCTGAGATCTCCAAACACCCAGCTGTTTCACTCTTCATACACCACCAGCTGTGCCTCTAGTCTGGGTAAAAGGACTCCCTCAATTTAGCCTCTAGCCTTTGAGACAGAATGAGTTTTTTGCTTCAACTTATAATGAAATAAATGTGCAATGTAATGCCTGGAATAGGAATGCCTTAAAAGGGTTTCTTCTGATTTGACATGTCAGCTTTTAAAGATTTGAAGATGATCACTCACCCCAAAAGCACTACTTTGGCAGTAAATCAATGATTAATGCAATTATGAATTTTGATGAAATTATGACATTTTTGTCTGAACAATTATGACAAAGTAGACCACCTCATGCTCATTGGTTTTGATCATAATAAGTCCCTAAGTCTTCTCAACATAAATTATATAATTTTGACAAACATGTTTGAAAAGTGCATCTGGACTTCTTTGCAAAAGCATAAAACCTTGAGGCGATAATTCTTGGTTTCTGCAACTAATATCCTTACAAAAGCTTTTTTAAATCAAATAGTTTGGTCTTGTGTCTGTCATGCTGCCATAGTCACCTGTCTGCAGGCATGAAAGCTCACTTAATGCAACATTTTCTTACAAGATCATGAAAAAGGGATGCATGCATTATTAGTTGTGCTAAATTTAAAATTGGCTTGTAAGATGATGATATTGGGCTTAGAAAAAAGTAAATTGAGACTTAAACAACCAGACAGCCCTTCACTCTCTTCAGTTTACAATCAATCAAATATCTGTCCTTCAGAGAATCATTGCCCCTGTAGATATGTACATATGAAAAAAAGTTCGTAGGAGTAACAGCTGTGGTCAATACAATTGAATTTAGATATTAATGTGAAAACTTTGTCAGATGCTTTTCTTCTGCAGTGAAAACTTGCTATTATTGAAATTTGTTGTGACCAACATGAATGTATTTGACCGCAGCTTTGATGTATATCAAGTTTTTAATGCCATTTTTCAAGCATTGAGAGAGTTATGGTTTTATATATTGAAGAAATGAGGAAAGGGGTGCTTAAGCACAGGTTTAAGTGTATTGATGCTTTTTAATATAACAAGTAGAAGAGTCCACATTTCTGTATGGTTGATTTTCAGTCGGTTTCTATAACAGGCGGTTAGCTCCTGTAGCACTAAATCTAACTGTCTCAGCTCTGTCTTTCCTCCAGTTCCAATGAATGCTGGAGTCTGAGCCAGGCAGGCCAGTTGGCAGCTTACTGTAACCCAACCACTTTTAAATCTCAACAGCTAATTTGATGGCCCCAACTTGCCCATTCTTGCTCAATGTAACCCTCTCCACCTCATCTGTCTGCATAGCAAGGCAGCAGAGGAGGAATGTCTGCTGAAAAACATGGTGGAAGAAATTCCATACCTCCCTCCTTGTTCTTCTTCCTTCTCCCTGTAAACTGGGCAGAACAATGCATAGCCAGTTGTACAGCTGTCAAAACAGTCATCCTCCTTGAGATGAAGTACCACCTGCCTGCACAAGTGATATCTGATGAGACAGGACCACAGCTGAGGCCAAGTTAGCAAGAAAAAGGATTTCGAAATCACAATTACAGTCACCAGTGTTAAATTGAAGCAATTTGTTGGGAAGAGGACAGATAGGTTTCAGAGGTTTTTTATCCCTATTTAATTGTATGCAATTGTTTACCACTGGAGTGGAGAGAACCATTGTGAGAGAAGAGTTCAAAAATGTGTCTAGCATACCTACATGGAGTGTGTGAGACAGGGAGAGAGTGTGCACCGCATGTTGTAAAAGGAGTGTGGGAGCTTGACTTTCTATGAGAGCAGAAGTTAACTCAGTGTTCATAGTGTTTCTCCATATTCTTTATCTTGCATCTGTGTGTAAATACAAACATGCTCATAAAATCTTGTGCAAGACCAACATGTGGCTAACAGAGATCAAGAATGTGTGAGCACTACTGGAGTTGGCCACCTACCCACACTACCACAGAGTCAGTGTTTTACACCGTAGACAGTTTGAATAGTGTCCTTTGGGTGGATTTGAATTTGCAGCATCACGCTGAACTTAATTCAAAAGAGCCTCTAAGGCTCCTTTGGTTGGGTGGTTGGGGGAGGGGTTGCATACGCTGTGGTTGTATACAGCCCAGGCTAAGTAGCTCACATAGTCAGTGATTAAGAAAAAAGGATCCAAAGAGGATAGTCTTCCATTCATCTTAACTCATGAGATTCCTTACCCAGCCAGCAAACTTGGAAGGACAAGACAGATTCACTAGAGTCTTGGCTCAGCAGACATACTGTATGAACAGACATGCCTTTACTCCTGCATGATTTTCTCTATCTTTTTCCCAGAGGTACCCAGGATCACCTCAGAGCCACAAGATGTTGATGTCACATCAGGGAACACTGTCTACTTCACTTGTAGAGCTGAAGGCAACCCTAAACCACAGATCATCTGGCTCAGGAACAAGTAAGTCATTTAATCTGTCTTGGAAAAAGTTTTCAGGTCCTATACTTGGGTAAAGTACTACCGCCACACTACATAAATACAATAGAAAAGATACAAGGTAAATGATATTTATAATTGTTGTGCAACATAAGGTTGCACAATGAAATAGACAGTTTATTTATTTTTTTTTTTTTAGTTATACTCATATATACATGAACACGTAGACCTCTATACCCAAGGAATAATTCTGTGCACAATTTGTATATGCAACTAGTGGAATGTAACCAGCAGCAACAAGACAGTGCTCACAATAAGGCTGATAACTTCAAATTTAAGGTTTGACATTAGTTCTTACATTGGGATTACATCAAAAACTACTCTATCTCTGCTAAAATGATTACTTGGTATTTCAGAAAAGGGGACATACTTGTGTATTTTTTTCGTCTGTGTTCCAGCAGTGGTGATGTGTATCTCTGTGCCCTTCTGACAGCAATGCTTTAAACATGCGTGACGACAGTCGTCTGAACTTGCTTGAAGATGGAACTCTCATGATCCAGGACACCAGGGAGACAGACCAGGGAGTCTACCAATGCATGGCTAAAAACGTGGCTGGGGAGGTCAAGACTTCACAGGTCACACTGCGATACTTCGGAGCCCCCTGTAAGTGGCTGCTTTTCACTTCAACCTCTGCTCATAACAGGTAACCTATCAGTTACTAACGATGCATTATGCAGTATGTTATGGAAAAAACTCAGGCTTCTCGGTGTCGAGGCTTGTTAATCTACTTAACAGACTGACATGAAAAGTCTAGACTTGGAGGGCTCACTAGCAAAGTTTATCCTCTTGTAAAACATTTCTTTCACAGTCCTCACTAAGACAGAATTTGTCCAGGCCAACCATGATCTGCTCTTTGTTAAACTGATGACTTTTTCCTTTTAAAGAACATTAAAGGCCTTCCTGATTTTTTTTTTTGATAAATTAAGTGTCGTTGATAGTAGTACTGTGCAAATTATAGCAGTAGAGTTTTAACTTGAACACAGGATCATCTGTATACCTAGAAAAATGATATGACTTCATCAGAACAGAGCAAGGTTTGTGCTCTGTGAGTAGCAGTGAGGTTGCCTTCAGAGTTCAGCAGGTCAAATAACTGGGATGTCCTGCTGAGCTGCCAGCAAAACCTGCTCACATGCACGTATACACATGCACACAAAGGGAATTTGTGTACTGTCTCTGTTGCTCCCTCTCTCTTTCCTCTTCCTGATGTATGTACCAACTTGAACAACCCTCATACATCATTTAAGTGTCAATAGCTGTAGCTGTGGATGGTAAGTAGTGTAGCTGTCTGTAGATGACTCAGCGGTCATCACCATGTGATGGATGGCTCTAGTGACGACCCCTTGTTAAGGAACAGTTTCTCAGAGCAGATGTTGCGCGTTTCCTGTCTCTGTGTCACTGTAAACACCAGGCCCCTTGCTGTGTACATACTTCCTCTGACTCCACTGTAATCATAAGCCATATATGGATAGGCCTCAACCACATTTTGTGAAATGCGTAGGATGTTGTTTTAGCAGCACTGAGTGATGTTATTGACAGAAATATACAAAGATGATCTTTGTGCATGAACTGACTTTTAAAATGCACATAGCTTTCTTTAAAACATGTTGCCAGCATGTTTGTAGGCTATTACCAGTTTCCCAATTCACTGAAGTCACTTAAACCACAGATCCAGAAGAAAAGTGTTACCACATCTCACCTAATTACTCTAACCCCATTCCCACGTTCTCCCCTCCCCTCCTCCTCCTCCCCCTCCCCTGCTCCTGCAGCACGGCCAAGTTTTGTGATCCAGCCCCAGAATACTGAGGTGCTAGTGGGAGAGAGCGTGACCCTGGAGTGCAGCGCTACAGGCCAACCGCAGCCCCGCGTCTCATGGACAAAGGGCGACCGGACACCCCTGCCCAATGACGCTCGCATCAACATCACCCCTTCTGGAGGACTCTATATTCAGAATGTGGCCCAGGCTGATGGAGGACAATATACCTGCTTTGCCTCCAATAATGTTGATACCATACATGCTACAGCGTATATCATTGTGCAAGGTAGGAAACAATACATTTTTCTCGCTGCAGCTATTTTTTTTCACTATTTAAGACAGATGTCACGCTCCAAATGTCTTTGGGGTAATTTTCTGGAAAGCTAAGGGGTTAAAGACAATACAAGTTGTTAATTCAACATAAACATTGATTATACAGTTGAACTATTTGCATTTCATGGATTGGCCAATCAAATTGCACTAGACAATGAGTCAAGAGATAGTGACTTTTACTGCTGTTACCCTGATCTTTCTGAAGCATTTGAACCCTTAATCTCTCATGAACTTACCCAATACAAAGCAAGCTCAATCAATGAATAAACAAAGAAATAATAATAAAACTCAGCTTGCACAGTCTAACCTTAATGAAATTAAGCCTCACCACTAAACTTTTTGAATTTCTCTTAAGGACTCTTGTTTCAAACATTGCAGATATTAGCCCTCACAAAAAGTCACTCTGAGACTATTAATGTTTTTCCTTGATGACTTGATTACAAAAAAAACAGTGATACTTTTACTCATCAGGTAATTGACAGATTCCCTGCACTTACTCTACTTTTTGTCAAATAGCCCCGTTATGTATGCCAAGTAAAGACTTATAAGAAGAAAGGCTACATTTTTATACTAATTTTTTTTTTTTTTTTTTTTTTTACATCTTTTGCTCCCAGCAATCCCCCAGTTCACAGTTACACCGCAGGACCAGTCAGTGTTGGAGGGTCACACGGTGGACTTCCATTGCGAGGCCAGTGGTTACCCTCAGCCAGTGATCGCCTGGACACGTGGGGGCAGTCCACTACCCCTAGACCGTCGTCATGTGGTCCTGTCCTCTGGTACTCTCCGCATCACCCGGGTAGCAGCTCATGATGAGGGCCAGTATGAGTGCCAGGCAGTCAGCCCAGTGGGGACTGCACGCACTGCTGTGCAGCTCAGCATTCAGCAGAGAGGTGAGAGTGTAGGGTGAAGCCTCAAATAAATTCTGCTGATGTGTACCTTCAGCAAAAAAGATGGTTCAGTGTTCACAGCTATATGAGGTTAGGTATAGTTGATTATGAGTTGGAGAGAAGATGGAGTCATTAGGTTACTGGTAAAGACTCATCACAGTGGTTAACATAGAAGTCAGTCTGTTTTGGAAGGCAGGTGACTGAAAAAATGTGGGTAAAACATGGCTGTCAAACACAGGCTGTCAGTGTGGCTGCTGAAAGGCTCCCTTCAAACACTGCATGATTGTGTAGGAGGAGAAGAAGGGGAGTGTTAGGTGGTAAAATGTTAAAAGGGTGGGAGTAATGCAGCACTCTTCATTCACAGCCAATTTGTCATTTGCACAAGCAAGTCTGTTATTCAGTTGTTACATTGAATGTATACACTTAGAGGCACATAGCTTAGTGTGAGGATGTGCGAATGTGTGTGCAAACACTTAATCTTCATATGCGTTTATTTACAGTTTAAATATTCTATTTTGTGTTTATATTCATTCATGTGCATGTGTTTGCATGTTTTTTGTTTGAAAAAAGAAATATATAAGTTGTGTGCCTCACTGCTTCTCTTTGTACAGGAGGTTGTATTTTGTGTGTGAGTATATGTGTGTGTGTGGCTGAAATTACAGGCTTGTCGTAGCACAGGAAAGCATGACGCTCTGTAATCCTGTGACGACACCATGTTTTTCCATGTAGTAATGGTTGTTAACATGGCTCAAAGTACATGTTGTATAATGGTCCCACACTGTTAATGTGCTGAACAAGCCCACAGCTGATGGCTGCCTTATGCTAAGAGCACTGTGCTAAGGCATAGGCAAGGCGTTGATAGAAAGTGAAAGCACATACTAACAGAATGTGGGTTTCAATTCTTGAATGTGTAGTATGTGTAGTCTCCATTCAGCAGATATTCAGTATCCATGTGAATTTATCAGTAACAACGCATTTCCTGTCACTTTAATGCTGCACACTGTACAGTGCAGTAAACATTGTGTTGTAGAAGTTCAGCTTGGATGTAAAGGTAGTTAATTAGTGTTATACTCCTATGACATGGCCTCCCTATCCAGTTTGTGTTTTAAAACCTGTGAGATTTTCCCATGGTCGGGGTGGCCCACTTCTGGCTGCCACATGAGAACCATGGAGAATTCATGCATGGTGTAGGGGGGCAAACATCTGCCTCCTCCAACCAAACAACTCATCTGCTGAAGGGTTTATTGTAAATCCTGATTAGTAGGACACGTTTCTTATACTTCATAACAATGCACAACACTGTGTTTTAGGGGTTATGTATTTACAGTGCAGATGGTGATTGTTGACCTACACAGTCTCTGTATGCACACAAGTGGAATCTATTGTTTTTACTTTATACCAGAAAGGACAGTTTGTACATATGTGTTCATATATCACATCTGTAATGTAAAAAAGAAAGTAGTTCAAGACTTATAGAACAAATTTGTTTCTATGACCACTTGTTAATTGCACTGTTTGCTGCCATGTAAACCGATGCATTAATTCCTTCTAATATACTTTACGCCTCCTCTCCCTAAGAACATGATATGCCTGACCCAGAGTTATATATGTTTTGCAGGCATGAATTAAAAGAAAGACAAATAGCATCTGCTGTCTTACACAAATACTATGTGTGTTCATGTTCTCTGAGCATATGCAGGACAGTAAAATGCTTAGATACGTCTCAGAGTTTTATGTCGTCCATGATTGATTGCAAAAAGCACTTTACATGTTCAGCACTTTGAGCACTGGTGTATAATCATTAACACATGCGCATGTGTGTGTGTATGTTTTAACTCATTCAGTAACGCCTGTTTTCACAAATGCTCCAAGGGACCTGACGGTGGAGTCAGGCCAGGACGTCCAGATTCCCTGCAGCGCTCAGGGCCAGCCTCAACCTGTCCTCACCTGGAACAAGGTTAGATGATAAGGCTTTTTGCTGAGTAAGGTGCCAGGCACCTCATCACCACAGAGGTCATGGGGTTCGACAAGTAAGCAGTTAAAAGAAAGCAGAGAAGAGAAAAAGGACCAGGTTTACTTTGTTTGTCATTTAAGGATTTAAAGCAATCAATAGCAATGTTAAACTGACTGACACTTTATTAAGATTTAAGTTTCTGTCCAAAAGGGACCATGCAAACCAAAAAACTCAGTGGTCTGTCAACATGTCTCATGTGTAAAGGCTTAAATCACTGCCTTGTAATTTGATACCCATGTCCACATGCTAGCCCCCAGGGTCATGACCTTTGGCCTTTTTTCCCCTGCTCTCTATTCCAGGATGGTGTACAGGTGACAGAGAGCGGCAAGTTCCACATCAGTCCTGAGGGCTATCTAGAGGTGAAGGATGTTGGCACTGCTGATGCTGGACGCTATGAGTGCATTGCCCGCAATCCCATTGGCTACCAGGTTGCTAGCATGGTGCTTACTGTTACAGGTAAAAACATCTGTTGCACATCTGCAGCTCTTAACCTGATACTTTTGTTAGTGCACTGTGTTGCTGTGTTTGGGGTAAACGTAGTACAAATTAATGAATGGTAATGATTTGTTATAAGTAATCTGATCTGAAATAAAAAGACATTTTGTAATAATCCAACCTTTAAAGTCGTTTGGTAAGTTGTGACTTTTAATAAGTACTAATTTGTTTCATGTCCTGTAGCTTACATTATACATTATATTTTGCATACAGTGCTGGATTTCACACTTAAAGTACAATAAATAAAAAAAGAACCTTCAACCCCCAACCCCCCACAAACAGACACACCACCCCCACCCACCAACAGTACCACCACCACCATGGGGCAGTAAAGAAGTAAATCCATGTGAAAGCAAATATCCATGATTTCACCGATTACATATTTGCCAATTCAAAAGAAGAGACAATAAAGTTGGAAAGTTATTCTCTACATTTGATGTATATTCTGTCACATTGTGTCAATGAGTTCAACAGAGTAAGAAACATTCTGTTGATCAACTTTGTCCAAGTCAGTCAGTAATTTAGTCGCACTCCGCTGCAATGCCATCAGATTCCCATCAGCTCTTCCCAGTGTGTGTTAGTGTTTCCTGCTGCGATTTCTCACTTTAAGACCGCAGCACTCTGCTAGTGAACCATAAACTGCATCAATGTGCTCAGTTGTTGTTGGACTCTCTTTGTACTTACGTCACAATCTCACTGTTTTCCATGGCACACTAAAATGAAGGAGTTTGCCAGAAATGTGCTGTGTTCTTCAACATCAGGAGGGAAGCTGTGGAGTGGGCACCTTAAAAGGCTCAAATATCTTTGAAAATGTGTGAATGTATGTCAATGTTAAGAATTTAATGGCACTCAAAAAATGTTTTAACACTGAAATAGCAGTAATAGCAATAAGATTTCAGTCTTAAAATATCCAAAAACAACTATTTTTACATATACACACACACACACACACACACACACACGCACACACACACACACACACACAGACAGAGACGATCACACACACCTTACAAAAGCTACAAGTGTAGCAGTTTGTACGAAAACAGTAAATGAGGGGAATTAAACGAAACATGACACAGTGTA
>JAPZDV010000007.1:23268512-23279214 GCA_029814665.1 Acanthurus lineatus
TATATATGTATATGTATGTATATATATATATATATGTGTGTGTGTGTGTATATATATGTGTGTGTATATATATAGTATATTATATATGTTTATTATGTGAAATGTATGATCTGTGTGTTGTTCATTTAGAGTGTATAGCTTCTGTACAAGAAATCCAATAAAAGGCTATGTAACCTAACATGTTGGCCAAAATATTAGTTTTAAGCGTGCATTAATATTTTTATAGTAACTTGGGTTACATGTGCATAATGTCATTTAATTTGTTCACATAATGAGAAAATTGTTGGGTTCTTTTATCTTGAACTGGGTGGAACACCTGTGGATCTGGCTCGTGGCTTAATGGTTTCCAGCACCCTTCAGTCCCACTCTGCCTGAGCTTTAAAGGCTGGAGTTGAATACATGTTTTTAAAAAGTAGCTTAAGGTAATAGTTAAGTGGTCCAGTGGTCCTTGAGAAGAAGTGAAAGCTGTAACAACACAGTCATTCACACAAACTAAATGGTAGAGATCCAACTCATGAGTAAATTGACTGAGATGCTTGTGCATGTTTTGGATGTCTCCTTGTTCAAACTCTGCGACCTCGTCGAGCTGCAGCAAAGATCATTTCTGGAAAGTGTCAAACAAAGCCCTGCCTTCTTTTTCTGCCCTCAAGCCAAAAAGAAATACAAAACAAAACAGAAGAATATCATTTAAGCATGAAGTTTGGAACTGATATTTTCTCTTGTTTTCTTTCAATGTGTCTGTCTTTCACCCATCCTTAACTTCTCACTCCCCTTATGTTTTTATGCATGGCCATCATATTTACTGTCCCTTCTTCTTTGTAACTATATTAATTTCTCCCCTCCTCTCTCACACCCTATCACTCTACCCCTCATCCCTTCAGTCAGCCTCGTACTCCAGGAGAGTTGCTAGCTCTTTTCCGGTATCCACGTGACCCCTACACAGTGGAGCAGGCGCGTGCTGGTGAGATTTTCGAGCAGACTCTTCTGCTCATCCAGAATCACGTCAACCGGGGTCTCATGGTCGACACCAACGGCACCGGTAAGGCTTATAACCAAATATTTTATAAATATGCTGCTGTACTTGTGTTACTCTTTACCTGATCACACCTCTCACTGTGCAAGTATTTTAAAATGTATGAAAAAGGCTGTGCCTCTTATATGATTTCAATGTGAGACATCAGGCCTGCTATGTAAATTGTGGCTGTGTCAACTTGAATCTGGTGTTTGTTTCAGTCACATTAAGTTACCACTCACAGATCTTTGGAGTTGTTAATGTGACAACATATCAAGTATAGACTGAACAAATAGTATAGATATATTATATTTTATAACTAACCAAAACAGTATTATGTGCTCAGTTTACATGAAGTACTGTTGGCCTACTTGACGGCTTGAATTTGTGACCTTGAAGTATTTGCTTATATAATTTACTTTTGTTCCATAGTTAAAGTTTTGGACTATCATTTGTGCTAATTGGAATCTATTAAACACTTAGACTCAGTGAGTGACAACAATGACCTTATTTTTTTTACACAAACTTTTCATGTAGCACTGACCTTCTAATATTCAAAACCTATTTGTTTGACCTGCTCTCTGCATTAATAATTACCAGTTATTCCTCCTCTAAGAAGGGGAGTTTGCCGTTCTCACAGGCATCCTGTGTCTGAAGGCTATGTGGCTGAAGAAAGCCAAGCA
Source organism: Acanthurus lineatus (assembly GCA_029814665.1). NCBI lineage: Eukaryota > Metazoa > Chordata > Actinopteri > Acanthuriformes > Acanthuridae > Acanthurus > Acanthurus lineatus. The sequence continues at coordinate 23,270,208 of JAPZDV010000007.1, forward strand.
CAGTTTCTCTCAGGGTGTGAATGTCCCCAGTGGCCCTACGGGAGTCTGCTCTCTGGTTAACTGCTGTTGCAGGGTGGAGCCTTTGGTACAATGCTGTTGATTATGCTGTGTTCATTGGATGAGGAATAACCCCTAAAACAACTTAATGCTTGGAGGAAATGATTAATACATGGTCATACATTCAAAAGAGTCTGACATCATCAAAGCAAAATGGTTTTCATTTTGTTTTCTGTTAACTCAAGTTACTCCTGACAGTAGAGGTGGAAAATACAAATCACTTTGTTTAGTTTAGCTCATTGTTGACTTGTGCATCACTTACAACAGCTATCTGCCCTGTCTCAATGTCTGATTAACTAAAAGATATTTTGCTAATGTTGATACTGCACAAATACGTCCATAACATTTTTCATCTGATGGGAATTATTCGTGTAGCAAAGTAAAACGTGGCAACAGTATGCACATGTAGTCATGGCTGCTGGGAAGTCTGTCTAGTTTAAAGTCTGTTGTTCAATATCAGTTTGATGATTTTATGACTAATTCCTACAACTTTGATTTTGTGATATTTTTATGTTTAATAGGTGATAATAGGACTGTTTTGTCAATATATGTAACCTCTTTTTGTTAATACAACATATTATTCAAAGTCTCAACAAGTTGCTATTGCTATGCATTTTGAAAAGCGCCATGGATGGCCACCTTTCAAGGTACTGCTACTTTCAGATGTTGTGACGGTAATAATAATTATTATAATGTCACATAATGTTTACAGTTTGTATTTACAGTCAGTCACTGTTGCCATGGTCACTGGAAAGTCTGGGCATGGCTCTCCTTATTAAAATGCTTCAGCTAGCACCAGCTCTCTAAAGACACTATAATTTTTACACATTGGGTTCAAATCTGTAGAAAAGGATCAATTTTACAACAAATCAATGAGTGAAATTTTCTAATTTTTAAGATATGCAAGTATCACTGATGCACATACATGCTGTTTGCTTAGCAACACAGTTATGGGTGCCTTTGTTAGTTTTTGTTTGTTTGTTTTTTCCTGCTCTTTGTGGATTGCTGTGTGAATTACACATTTTTCTTTTGTATTATTTGTGTAGGTTAAGCACCCACACAAGCAGCACAATCCTTTAGTGAATCTGCCTCTGGGTCCCTTCAAAACAAGCCTACGCAAGAACTGCATAGGATGAAATATGCACTAAACATAAAGTTAATAGCTTGGCAGCATATTATTTATGACTGAATTATCTGATTAAGATTTTTTTTGCTGTCTTTGAATATGTTTCAAATAATGAATTGATGTACTGTTGGTCATAGATGAGCTGACAAAGGTACTTTCAGTCATCAGTGAGCAGCTCTACTACTAAAAGCTCCCCAGTGACAATGGATAATTAATTTACATAGGTTGTTTTCCAAAATCATGGACAAAGATTTGTTTCTAAATGTGTTAATCAACAATATATAACATTCATTTTCAGTTTTAAAACATGCATTGAGCCATCAACACTTAGGAAGAGCCTGTAATTTTACCTATACAACGAGCAAAAAAGCTCATGAAGTGCCTCCTGTCATGGGTTTGAAATTACAAAATGATTTAATTGATGAAAATGAAATTTATCTTTTACATTATTTTAAAACAAAAAAGAAAAACAAACTTAGTCATGCTTTTGTACACATACAGGTTTAAGAAACCTAATAGCTTTTAAAACAAAAACTTTTACTGAGGTGTACTGAGATGATTGACATCATCTGGTCAAATTTACATCCGTGCTGCTATTGCTAAGCAAGATTTAAAGAGACTGCAGGCTAGGAAAGCTCAAGTCGATGGCAAATGCACAAACTGAAATTTGATAATGTCTCTGGATTGAGCTGAACTACATACAAATCACCAGACAAACACAATCTTGCCCATTATCCATATACACATAAACATGTATGAACAAACTGTGCATGTATACAGATTTTCTTAGTAATATTAGTTTTTCCAAAAGTAATTTGACCTTTGACATAAGCATCTAATGTTAGTGGATGGATGGAATCGTCATTTTCTTTTGAATTATGCAATAAGAGTCTTGCATCTGATTTCTTAAGCAAAGTCTGAAGCCAGTACAGTAATTCAATTCTCAACCACTCATTGAATTACAATGTTATTGTGAGCAACACTTGGCTGTGGATTGGCCCTCCATCTGTGTGCCATTTTCTCCTAAGCTTTACCCAAGGCGCTGAGACGTAATCATGGAGCAGATGACGAGGAGCCTGTAAACAGTTTTATTGGCCCTGTGTCACACCGCACTACACTTTACCAACAATCACTGCGGAGCAAAGGACAACTTTGAAGATACTTTGTGTTGGTTTACACATTGTCTTAATTACACATGTGCGGGAAGTTTAGGAAAGCATAGGTTAATTTGGATGTTTATATGTGTAAGTAGCTGTCCATGTTTGCATTAAAAGATGCATTGAAAAAGTCCAGTGGAATAAGGAAGAAAACTGAAACACCATGTATTTGACTTTATGGGGCATGAAAATACTCTTGTCCTGAAAGTTGTGGTTTAACAGTAAGTCTGTAAATCTTTACATGTGGTGCTTTTGAAAGTTTTAAATCAAAGAAGAAACTGATTTATAAAGAAAAATAAATGCAGTAATAGTATGTAGTATAAGGTTGTCAAGAGGGAGACATTCAGGTGAAAGTTAGTGTTGGGGGAAAATGAGTGGTAGGGAAAGAGAACTAGAGCTCTGAGAAATATGAACAAAGACAGAGTGAGAGACAGTGTTTTCATTACCTATGCCAACAAGCAAGTGTTCATTGTTGCACTGGCCCCAAACCAAGCTAACAGACAGAGTTCTGCCCGTCAGCAGAAACAAACGTGCTGTTTTTGTTGTATCTCTATCTCATCTGGAAAGGCAACACCACAGTACCCGATTCTCCTCCGAATTCCCACATGTACATACAAACCCACACACAATAATAATGTGTATAAAATGGGAGAATGTGGGAATCTTGTAGCAGGAGATGTCATTCAGACGAAAAAGTTTAACCTAACCCTTACTGAGAGCAGCCACGCACAGTTAACACTTGTTGTCTTGCACAACCATAACATCATCTTGCTAACACATCAAAGACTCACAAACACATACACACTGATATGCTGCACGTTGGACTTTTCACAGAGGAGCTCTTACATATCAAAGCGAGTCAGGGCAGGTTAGTAAATGCTACCTGTTACCTGTGCCCTCAGGACACAAGGCTCTTTCCACTCTTGGAGCCAGCATCAATGAATGTCTCTACAATAAAAATGGTTTTAAACATGCATGGAAACCCTTCCACCAGACACTACAAATGTAGATGAACAGATTGGGAAATGTTGTACTTTACTTCACATATTTACAAATCAAAGGTAAATTTGTCTCACCAATTTTAACACTTACACAGACTCTTTAATGTTGCACTATTGTTGCTTTTTCATAGCCTTCCGCTACAATGACCTGGTCTCCCCTCACTTCCTGGATGTGATTGCCAACCTGTCCGGCTGCACAGCTCACCGCCGCTTCAACAACTGTTCTGACATTTGCTTCCACCAGAAGTACCGCAGCCATGATGGGACCTGCAACAACCTACAGCACCCTATGTGGGGAGCCTCACTCACTGCATTTGAACGACTCCTGAAGTCAGTCTATGACAATGGCTTTAACCTGCCCAGAGGTGCTACAGAACGGCTGCATAATGGATACAGGCTGCCTCTGCCGAGGTTGGTGTCTACCACCATGATTGGAACAGAGACAATCACTCCTGATGACCGATACACTCACATGCTGATGCAGTGGGGTCAGTTCCTAGACCACGACTTGGACTCTACAGTGGCAGCCCTTAGTCAGTCACGCTTCTCCGACGGCCAGCTGTGCACTCAGGTCTGCACCAATGACCCACCATGCTTCCCGATCCAGTTCCCACCCAATGACCCACGACAGCTTCGAAGTGGCGCCCGTTGCATGTTCTTTGTTCGATCCAGCCCTGTGTGCGGCAGCGGGATGACTTCTCTTCTAATGAACAGCGTGTATCCAAGAGAGCAAATCAACCAACTGACCTCTTACATTGATGCTTCAAATGTCTACGGCAGTTCACGACATGAGTCTGAGGAAATCCGCGATTTAGCCAGCCAAAGGGGGCTGCTGCGGCAGGGTATCATCCAGAGAACAGGAAAGCCACTTCTGCCGTTTGCAACTGGACCACCCACTGAGTGTATGAGAGATGAAAATGAAAGTCCAATTCCATGTTTCTTAGCTGGAGATCACAGAGCTAATGAGCAGCTTGGTCTGACTGCCATGCACACGGTGTGGTTCAGGGAACACAACCGCATAGCTACAGAGCTACTGAGACTGAACCCTCACTGGGACGGGGACACCATCTACCATGAGGCCAGGAAGATAGTGGGAGCCCAGATGCAGCACATCACCTACAGTCACTGGTTGCCAAAGGTAACATTTGTCAGCTTCAGTCCAATGTTCCTTTGACATGATGCCAATAATGTTTCTGATTAGTTTCATGGTTAATGTAAAAAGAAGGGCATCCATTACTAATGATGCTATTGCAGTGATGTTGCTAGATATGCGTCCTCATGGACTGAAATCTGAAAGGACACAGTAAACTGGCTATCAGTGCCTCCTGAGGACACAGATGGGTTTTCCCTGATAATGCTAAACTGTGAACAACAAATCTGTGTTGAATTCATAGAAATGTTTAAAAGTGCTGTCACAAGAACACACCATGCTGAAACCATAGAAATAAACAACTGTGTCGAGTATTATTTAAATTATAGTAGATTAGCAGGTCATGATAATGTGACTGTCAACACCCCATTCAAATTTTTTAGACAAAACAGATTTGACTTTGATAAGAAGATCTGAGTGTTCTTTTCCTTTTTCAGTTAGGCATCACACTAAACTCCTCAGTCTGCTTTAGTGTCGTGTTTACCTGTTCAGACTCGCTTGTGAATGCCATTCTGTATCATCTGTGAAAACATCAGATATCTACACAATCAAGAGAAAGTTGAAGTCTGTGTGCTGCTCATAGTTAATTTAAAAAATCTCAGTGCACCACAGAGCTTCTGTCCTGTCACACTGCAGAAAGTGGTTTTAGCAGGGCCAACCCAGAGTGAAATTTGGATTTGATGGCCCCAAACTGTAAAGTTTGTTTTATTGTTGTTTTAATGTACATTTACAAGAGATGTAATTTTTAAGTCCAAATCAAGTTTCAAGCCTCTAATGCGTTCTTTCATCGGCTGCATGCCATACCAAACTGCTGATAACACAGCATAACTTTATATAAGTAATGCCTTTATCTATGAGTATACAGTATCACCATCTATTGGTTTATTGGTCACTTTGAAACAGCCTTTGTAATATCATCTGAAAAAGAGAACACAAAATCAAAGGTTTTCTAAGTTAAAAAATCTTTTTGCCTATCATGAACATAGAGCTTTGTTAGAGACCAACCAGTGTTAACTTAGAGTCCACTGTTAATTAACTACTACCCATTTAACCATTCAAACCAAGTGTAGCTTATGGTGACCCATTAAGCCTGTTAGGTTACCAACCTGTTACCTAATATGACGTTGTTTTTTTTACATAGTTTTTTAAATTGGGGATATTAATCAATATATTTATATGAAATCAAAAATAAATTTGATACTAAAACCCAGTGGAAAATAAAAAATTTTATCAGGAAACCAATCAGTTTCCCTTGGATCCACTCAAATGTACTGAGAACTCACTACCTTCAAAACCTATTAACCTCACAGCTGTGGTAATAATAATAATATAGATTATGATAAGACTGTTGCATTCTTTTTCTTGTTCCTCAGATCCTGGGTGAGGCAGGCATGAAGATGCTGGGGTCTTACACTGGTTACGACCCCAACATTAACTCTGGTATCCTCGGTGCCTTTGCCACTGCTGCTTTTCGCTTTGGGCACACTCTCATCAACCCAATTCTCTACAGACTAGACGAGGATTTCCAGCCTATACCGCAGGGACACATCTCCCTGCACCGGGCTTTCTTCTCCCCCTTCCGCATTGTGAATGAGGGTGGCATTGACCCACTACTTCGTGGACTCTTTGGCGTGGCTGGCAAAATGCGTGTTACTACACAGCTACTGAATACAGAGCTGACAGAGAGGTTGTTCTCCATGGCCCATGCTGTGGCTCTGGACCTAGCTGCAATGAATATACAGAGAGGAAGGGATCATGGCATACCCCCCTACAATGACTACAGGACCTTCTGTAATCTGACCTCAGCTCAGACGTTTGATGACTTAAGGAATGAAATTAAGAACCCTCAAGTCAGAGAAAAAATTCAGAGGTAATTAAATATTTGAAATAATTACACATTTTTAAAATTTTAATGTCTTAGCTTGAGATCAGTAAGAAACAACTGGACCCAGATAATCTCTGGGCTGTAGTCTTATCTGTGAACAGTTTAAAGAAGCCCCAGACTGTAAATACTGGCAATTTGGACTGGCCCAAAGAGACCTGTCTTACATGTTTCAGTGTAGGTGCAACCCATGAGAGTCAATTGAAATGCAATCAGTTTTCCTGTCATAGAAATTTGAGAGTTTTTACTCTCAAACCTGCTCTGTTTGTTTGTATTATCAAGACACAAAAGTAACATTGTAGTGCTACATTTTAATTCTGCATTGCAATATATTTACCTAGTTCATTAGTTTATTGTGCATGGTAATGTTTTGTGTGTGGCAGGTTGTATGGCACTCCTCTGAACATCGACCTGTTTCCTGCACTCATGGCTGAAGACCTCGTCCCCGGCAGTAGATTGGGACCCACCCTCATGTGCTTGCTTGCAACTCAGTTCAAACGCCTGCGGGATGGAGACAGGTAAGTTAGATCTCAATACATCTCCCGATCCTCTTTAATAAGTGCAGCATCGGAATACACTGAGAGTATTAATCATATAAAACTAAAGATACACTAGTTCCTCACTAGGTCATTCTACTGCATGTGAAAGTGTGAGGGATGTAAATGGAGTAATTTTATGTTCTTCTGTCTGTTATGTCCAGATTCTGGTATGAAAACCCGGGTGTGTTCACTCCTGCCCAGCTGACCCAGTTGAAGCAGGCTTCTCTGACACGGGTGCTGTGTGACAATGGGGACAACATCACACGTATCCAACAGGATGTGTTCAAGGTGGCAGAGCTGCCTCATGGATACAGCAGCTGTGACGACATCCCTCAAATTGACTTGCGCATGTGGCAGGACTGCTGTGAAGGTAAGAGCAAGAGGAGGAGGGAAGGATGGGCCTCAAATCACATGTAATTGTTAAGAATTTTGAGGAAATCATTATTTTTCCGTTTTTTCTCATGTTGCCTCATGTTGTTCTCAAATTTTTAAATTCTGTTGAGCCACATTTAATTACATAAAGATGGACAGGACAGTTAAAAAAAAATCATTTCTCTGCAGTTTCCATTTGCACAAATTAGCCAATAAAAACATTATGGCTCTGTCTTTTGTATCTAGGTTTTGTGTGACATATTGTGAAAATACAGTCATGTTTAGAGCCATTATCTCTGAAATTTTTGTCATCTGAGCTCAGCTTAAAAAGCCCTTTTTTAAACAATGAGAGAACACAGGGCCATATCTTCACTTGGTTCACACTTGTCATCTTCACACTTAGCGCCCATGTTGTCTAATAGCAAATGTACTTGTACTTATCTGTGCACCAATGGGGATGAGCCTTTCAGTGAGGCGAGGCACCAGCATAAAATGCCTGAGGTGGCTATACTGAAAAATCTGAGAGTGTGATTTTATTTAAGAACCAGAAATAAATAAATTTCCCATGAATTAGTTGAGAAAGCTAGAGAAATAAAACTTAAGGCCACTGTTTCAAAATAAGGGATACCACCCCCCATCACCTGCCTCACTCCAGGTGCTTCGGTGGATGACTGATGCTCCTGTAGGTGATCTGAGCGTGCACCTACACCCCCGTGCACCAAAGCGCTCACCTCTGTGACCGATAGCCTCCACCATCTAATAGCATTGGGCCTTGTTCAGGCATACCCGGATTTTAAAGGGGATGAGAGAGGACACACTGATTGGTTTCATTTGTGTTAAGCCCAAAACACACCTATTATTAATCAAGGGACTAAATCCATTCCTTCTGTGCCTTGCACCTCACTGAGAGCCCAGATTATGTGCTGTCTAAATAGCAAAACAGACTTGCACAAACCCTAAATGAACTAGCACCATGCACTTCAGACTGTGCACCATTGATCATCAAAATATAGCCCATAGCTTAACAGCACAGGAAGTTGGCTAGACATTTAAGTCACTGGCTTACACAGGTCAAGGAACTGGACTGTTTAAAAAAAAAAAAAAACCCTTTCAATATCCTTATCCTTTGTTTCCCTTTGATAACATCTTCTTAAAGCAGCATGGCCTCACAGTAACTACCTGTTATATGCTGCAATTTAAAAGGAACAATGTTGTTGTTTGGCTTCAGTTCCCTGTCTGTAAGGCCCATGTCAAATAGATGTCACTCAGTGTAAATGTAGCTTGAATGTGTGAGAAACTTGAGATGGAAAAAATGAAGGAATACATTGTGAAAACAGAAAACATTGTTTCAGGCTCCAGGATCTCATAATAAAAAGGAGGTTTGAGTGGAAGGAAACTATGCCTGGGATTATTTCCCTGTGGTGTGAAGAACGCCCAAACTTCCCTCTGTCAGAAAAAAAGTGAAATGCCATTAAATGTCATACCATTGCTACTCTGCTTTATTGAAACAACAGACCTCCACTTCCTGAACACTTATGACATAACCAGGGTTGTGCTTTTCCTAGACTGCCTTCACTAATTGTAGGGGGAAGAGTAGGTATTTGGAGTTAAGTCCTAGATGTTAAAACATGCCACCCAAAGGGGACCTGAAAAAGCAAAAAGAAGATGAATGAAGAGGCACCCCCTGCTGTTATAATAAACCAGCATTAAAGTTTATAATGAT
>JAPZDV010000007.1:23281754-23303597 GCA_029814665.1 Acanthurus lineatus
GTTTATAATGATTGATTGCCTTGAATCATTTATGGTATTAGTAGGTGTGATCTGATGTAAAATGAGAAAAAGTCTTAGATTACGACATAATCTAAGGAGGAGTTTAAATAAACTGTGAGAACTGTGGGCCATGCAATGATTTTATAAATACCACTTGAGAAATCATGTAAATGAATTTTGCACTCAGCTTCATGCAGAGAAGAGAGAGCAGAGAGTTCAAAGAAAGAAATACACATTTTGATGAATTCGGTACATGGAAGAATTTTTTTATAGCCCTGGCTGTGGCCCACCTGCACTATTTGTACAGCCCACCAGGGGGCTGCACCCCACACTTTGGGGAGCACCTCCTTAGAGTAAGATTGATTTCATAACCTCAGTATTACACACATAATAAAATGCTGGAGTATGTTTTGGGTGGTAAATAGAGAAAACAATGACGTAATGTAGCTTTTTAATGCCCACTGTGAAACATGCAGCCACAGCCTCCCCTCCTTTTTCCATTCAATCACTAATGAAGTGAAGCAAGACTTTTTGTGTGGAAGTAGGTACCTCCAGACTCTTCTCACAGGCACCTTTGGGTTCATATGGCTGTAGTCACCAATGTTACCAGAGTTAATAAAATTCCTCACAGTCAGAATGTAATCATTGTCACTGACTCAGTGATATTACTGTAAGAAAAGAATATATTCCTTCAGTTTGGTGTGTCTTACAAGGACATATGACAAAAATTATGGGGTTTATTCAAAAAACAATGGTCAAAACTAGTGAATGGTTTGACAAGGTATGGCCAGTGTGAGAAAATGGTGCCAATTTGTTACAGGAGCAGTCTGTAGTGTCTTTAGTGTGAATTTCTAGATTTTAAATGCTCAACTTCAATTATCTTTGGTGGTCACAGTATTTTTTGTTTTTAGAGTGGACTGAAGAAGCAGATCACAAGACATTTTTAAGCTATGCTTGGCAAAAAAAGAACAAAACTTTAAACTCATTTCATATTGGATTTGAAAGAGAACATATTTCACTTCAGTTGTTATTCTCCATATTCTTATCTGTTAACACCTCCTGCTCATTCTTGTTTTTGTATCTGCCTGTATTTCCTGTTTTTTTTCTAAGAGTCACTATGTATTGAGTGTTTTGTCAGACTAATTGTTATTTAGGATGCTCATAGTATGCCGTCTCCATCATGCCTCTCAGCGAATGGAAAGCTGTTTCCTAGTCTGCCATGTGCTGGACTGTTTGAGTGAGTCACCAAATATTTGTCTGTAAAGATAACAAAGCTGACTAGGCTTCTACTTCTACAACTACAATTAACATCCAAATTAGGAAAGAGAATTTATGTCAGCTGCACAGAAGAAGAGCTAAAAAACAATAAAGGATGAGAAAAAAGCTCCTCTGTGGTGTTTCAGAAGTTTTAAAACCCAAGCACATAAAAAGCAGCACACAAGTATTTCTGCTCCATGTGCACAAATGCTGTACAGCAAGCAAAGCTGTGGAGAGTGCAAACCAGACCCTCATGCTTACACTCGCTCAACACTCCAGCGCTTGTCAAGTTGACTTTTGAGACTCTAGGGGAAGGAACAGTGACTGATGTGTCCCCCGGCTGTCCTTGTCTATCACTTAACTCATTATCACAAAGATAGAAAAGTACATGGGATAATAATAACAGCAGGTTTGGTATCTTGTGTTCCAACCTGATCATGTAACAGAAAACAGTTGGCACTGATAAATTTTAATCAAGCAACAGCCAATGGGAAAAATTTACACTCGCCCATCTGACCAAATATTCAACTCCCTCCTTCCACAACTCAGTCAAGGAAAACCACTTCAGTGTGATTTTTTTTTTTACTAAGTCATATCAGATTTCTGTGTCTATTCAACAGAGTATCTAAAAGAGTATTGGTCTAAATGTGGGATTTGTAAAAAAATTTAACGTAGGGTTTGACAAAAATTGATTTCAGTGCACTCTACAAATAAAAATATTAACAATGAAGATGTCGTAGCAGTATTGTAAGTCTTGCTTAGGGGCCCCTAAACCTCCAGACAGTTAAACTATACCGAGATAAGGCTGCCTCATAAATACATTGTCCTTGGAAAACAAGGTACAGAGAACAGGGAATTTTTTTTAAAAAACCTTTAATAAGCAGCACATGTTGCATCTTAATTATTTCCCTTTTATCCCAGATTCTGTCTCAGGCATTCACCTTTCCTAGATAAAACATGCAAGAAAAGAGCTAAGCTAATAAACATAGCATCCTGTCAGAAACCAGGGAAGGAAAAGCTGAGTCACTTGTTTCCGTTTTTCAATCTGTATTGTTGAGTTGTATTGGCTCGACTAGGATAGAGGACACAGCTGAGATGAGAAAGTGCTAAGCGTGCGCGCAACGCAGGGCAGCACAGCAGGGAATGAGAGTGAATATGTGCGCTCATACATGTCTGTCAGCGTGAGTTGGAGTTCTTGTTGTGTTTAGATAGTCTTTGTCTTTTACAGACTGTCTGTAAAATCAAAGGCACTCTGAGGCTCAGCAGCCAGTTGTGAACTGTGCTGATAAAGTTAAAGGCCTCCTAACTGCAGGTCCTGATCCCTCTCATCTGTCATTTGTTTTCGTTTTGTTTATTATAGACGGTCCCTTTTTGCTGATGCTCAGCATGTCCCAGGTGTGTCATATGGCATAAGCAGGGCTCTATGTGTGTTTGTGTGTCTTTGGTTCTCTTTGATGTGGTTACAGTGATGGGGGCGTGAGAGTGAGGCATAGTAATACAATAAGCCTCAGTCTCAGCACTTTGAAGCACAAGGAAAGTTGCATCAGCAGTCATAGTTTCCTGTTATTAATGCATACGTGTATGCTTGTGGTGGGTGACTGCATTCAAGATGCATATGCAAAGGAAAAAGTTCAAGAAAGAATAAAGGAAAGAATAAACAAGAAAGAACAAAGGATAAGAAGAAACTGCTTGTGGAAAGCAGTTTCTTGCCAGCACAAGCATTTTATTCTCATCCTTTATCCTGTGTGCTGATGAAGCTCCTATTTGTTGCCATTCTATTATTTTAAATAAGAATATATGACTTGATCCTGAAAATCTACATGCTATTGCATTAGAGATTCCTTTTCTTGTCAGTGATTGTTAGTGAACCACAATGTGTTTTGTGTTTGACACTAACAGACTGCAGAACTAAGGGTCAGTTCAACGCCCTGTCGTACCACTTCAGAGGACGCAGATCTGCTGAGCACAGCTACACAGAGGACAGACCTGCCAACAGCATCCAGGACCACAGGTAACACTGCATGAGAATAACACCAGGAATTAAAGGAAAAATTTAGCCCAATTTAGTGTCATTAAGTGTTGGGGTTAAAGATCACAACCGTCTACTCCACACCTGCCATATTTTACCAGAAGATCCCCCTAAATCTTACACACTGGAGCTCTAATGTTTGACATAAGGAAGCAATATGTGTATGAAGAGACAACCAATGTGACTGTTGTCACTTACGTTTTGACGTTTTGTAATTATTTAATCTCAATTAATCGCGTATCAATATTTGACACGAGAAGCAACATTTTTCAATTTAAATGGAATTTGGTATACAACTGAATCAATGAATTGACTCACAAATTTATCTCTTAAACACATTTGTTTTTGTTTATTAAAATAAAAAAACAGTACATTCCAGAAAAGTGGAAACTGAACATTGCAAAATAGAGTATCTTTGGCAAAAAAAAAAAACAAAAAACAGACCAATAGTTAAAACATAGTTTGTAACATAGGCCATAACAGTTTGATCAATATCTTGATCAAACGTCATGACTTAACAGTAACAACCAACTCAGCGGCCTGGCATCACAATACTTGTTCTCCTCCTATTTCTCCCTCTCTTTCTGCCAGTTGCTGAGACAAATAAGAATTTTGACATTTTCAGAGCTGAGGGCTGCCCTCTTCTTTTCAACTATGTTTCCTGCAAGTGAGAAAAGTCTCTCACAAGGGACAGATGTGGCAGGGCTGGCCGGATACTTGCGGGCCAGGACAGACAGTTATGGATTGGCCCCTGCATGAGTTGACCACCACTGCAGTGGGCAGTCTGTCTCACTGATGGTGGGTTCTGCTCTGTAGAGGCTCAAGGCCATTTTGGCCCCACATCATCATCTGAATCAGAGTGTGATGCACACACAATAGGAATCTCTTCTTCTTTGCTGGCTTCTCTGTGAGCTCTGGAGTAGCACTTGTGGATTCTGTTTGCAGCAGTGCCTCAAGGCTGGTCCACACCCCTTCTTGCTCTCCTTTGGGTAGACACTTTAAGTCCTTGAAGCGTGGGTCGAGTACTGTAGCCAGCTTGAGCCGTTCATGGTTGAGTGTTGCTTGACGCTGGGATAGATCCTTTTGAGAAGGCGGTCTTGAATCTCACCATGTAGGCTGGGTCCTCATCACATACCTCCATGGTGCGGTCCAGGTGGCGCAGAGCAGGTAACACCACAGAACACGAGACACAAGTCTCACCTCCAAAGAGCTCAGTCACATATCTGCTGTGGATAGTTAAGAACAGGATTACTTTTATTACTTACTTATTACACATTCAATCCAATTAAATAAAATTATTTTTTTCCTTTTTTTAAATCTTAATCTTAAAAACAATACTCAATTCAAAAAGCTTTTAAAAGGAAAAGATGCCAACTAGTGATAATTCATATCAAACAGTTGATGGTGAAGGTGGGTTTTCACCTGCATCGTTCAAGGATGGTCACAAGCCTCTGTAGTTTGTCCCACTCCGCTGTAGTCAGCATGGTCAGCTTGTGCTTCTGCTTGCAAAGACTAGCCTTCACAGCCTTTTGGTTCTTCAGGAGACGAGAGATCATATACAGTGTCGAGTTCCACCTTGTGGAAACGTCCTGCGGAAGTGGCTCTTTTTTGCCCAAGTGCTGTGTGCTCCTGGTGTAGTTCCTCCGTATTAGCAGGGCTGTGTTTAAAATGACCCACTATTTTGCGTCATTTTGCCAGCGTATCATTAAACCCGCTGTCACCAAGGAAAATAGTGATGTTTCTTTGCAAAATGTGAGCAACACACGGCGTATGCACAAATAGGAGCTGTCTAGCTGCAGCGATCGTGGTTCGGGCGCTGTCTGTTCCAACTGTGGTGACCTTTTGCTGAACTCCCCAGGCCTGTGCCACTGACACAAACTGCTCCGCGCAGTTTTCAGCGCAGTGCCTGGTGGTCGGTTTCTGCACGGTTAGGGCGAAAGACTCAAGATGCTATTCCCTGTCAGTAACGTCAATAGTGTATGCAGTCACACCGAGGTCCAATAATCCCCAGTCACAGCAACACATTCGGCTTTCTTCAATAAATCAACTTTCGCTTGCTTTTCAGTGTCCTAAAGCTGATGAATGTTGTTTGAACTCGTCTCTCTGCATGGCAGTTCATAAGCTGGGTCAGACGGCGCTACCCGTACCACCGCTTCTAGCCCCTGATCTTCTACCCCCGAGAGTGGCCGACAGCCCACTGCAATCCATTTCGCCAGTGAGTTTGTAAATTTGTCAGTCGTGGACTTAGTCATATTGGCTCTGAATCCTGTCATGTTGTCGGAAGTGGATTGGCGACCCTCCTTGCTGGAGTTGGCAGTGTTGTCTGCGCCAGCTGCAACATGTTAGCATTGAGGTGGTGGCGGAGGCTGGAAGAGCTACGGTGATAGGCAAATTGTTTCTTACACAATTTGCACACAACCATACTTTTATCCAGCTTTCCACCCCGTAGTTGCTTAAAAATAAACTTTCCGCCCAAAACACCCAGCAACGACTTCTCATCCATCGTTTTTTGTGTCATGTTCTGTGCATCAGTATTACAGGTGTACCGAGAACTTGTGCTATGAGAAACGTTTCGCGCTGTTTGGAGTGCAAAAATAAATTGCGATTAAATGCGTTATCTTTTTTTGTCGCGTTATTTTTTTGTAATTAATTAATCGTAATTAACGCGATAAAGTCCCAGCCCTAGTTTTGACTTCTATCTGTGTGACATTAATTCAGCACCGACTTCTATGCAAGAATTTAGAAAGCATTTCATCAGGATATAGTGAACACTGTGAAGTTTGTATAGTCTAACAGTTTGTGATAAAGATAGAAAAGTTGTAGAAATAGAACCTGATTTTCTGTTTGTCCATCTGTCCTTGCAGGCCAGTGGAGGACGCTGTAGAAAGTCTTGTAAATGCCACTGTGACCTCCAGAAAAAGCACTGAACCCTCAATCAGTGACTTCCAGGATTTTGTCTCCGACATGCAGAAGACAATCACAAGTTTAAGAAAGCAGGTGAGGGTTTGAATCTGCACCTTCACACAGAGACTCATCGCTGTTCAGATGTTGCCTTGGTTCACTTCATTTGTTTACGCCTTCCTGCCAGCTGTTTGTTTCTTAATCGTAATGTTTTCATCATGAAAACTTTAATAAACTTTAATGTTGTCAAACAGGTTTGTGTCAGATAAGGGTGACAGCTGTTTTTTTAGCATTGGGAATTCTCCTACTTTTTAAATTCAGACTGTAAGCTTTTTATACACACACTCATATGTACATAACGACAGACATACAAACACACACATATTTCAGAATTTAAGCACACAGATGGTAGCAAAAACTTTTTTGGGGCCACTGAGTACTCCTTAATTTCAAAATAAAAGCCTGTTGACAAAAACATGACCATTCTGTGGTGCCCTGGTGTTGTATTTTCAGAATTAAAGTTTTTTTTTTATAAGTCGACTACTACTCCTACACACCTCCAGCTACAACTCCATTTAAATGTTAAAGTCAATTCTACAATATAGAGTTTACAGAAATACCATTCGGCCTGCAAACAGTTTGCACCAATGCCGTCTGTACATTCTTATGTTTGAATCATGTTTTGTAAAATTCATTGCAAGGGAGAGGAATTAGGCAGTATTCATGTGACCAAAAATACTCTTGTCTAAGAAAATGTTAATGTCCTCATATCTTTACAGATTAAAAGACTTGAAACCCGTCTGAGCAAGACTGACTGCACTGATAGTGAGGGACGTGAGCGAACAGATGGAGAGCGGTGGAAAAATGACTCCTGCACCACATGTGAATGCAGAGTATGTTAAACACGTAAACCTAAAGGCAGTGCCAATGGTTTACACACCACACCGACACATGCACAAAGTACTTAATCCGCTCATTTTCAGACACAGAGAAGTTGTTCCCATTTCCATGCTTCTCACTGAGGATCAGCCATCTATCAGATCCTTTTCTGTGTGACCAGTCTGCCCAGTTTAACTGCCCCAGTTTCTCCCAGTCTGGGACTCTTGCCTGTGTTTCACCTCCTCCATCACCTCTTGGCATTACCCTCCTCTTGGCAGCAGTGTCTCCCCACACTGTTTGTCTTCCCGGGCCACTTCACTGCCTTTATTCTTTATCTTTGAGACTTTTTCAATCCAATTGCTTGGCAGGGGCGTTGGCAGCTCCATGCCAAACCTGGCTTCCTCTGATCGTCTGCAGTCCTCCCTCCCCTCTCCCCTTACTTTCTGCTGCCTACTTTCCCACTTGAATCTTTCTTTGCTCACCACATCTGATAACATACCTGTCAGTGTGTCTTCTGTGTTGCTCTCTCTCCCTTGGCTTCCTCAAAAGTCTCTCTTTCCAACCTACACGCCTCCCTGTAATTGGAGGATTTTTTGTATAATAAAATTTGGCAGGCAGAAGCACGGTAAGAAGGACAGTCAGGGAAATTACAGTTTGGTTCAACACATCCTGTTGTTGCTCAAAAACAAAGCACTTTATTGTTCTCCTCAGCCTTGTCATCAAGCAACTCACTGGAAGCTTATCATGGGAAAAAAACATGTCAGTTTCTGTTCTGTGCAATAAAAAAAGAAGAAGGCACAAGCCACCGCATGCAAAATAATGACCACACATATTGAAACCATTCAGCACCACATGCATCACATTTTATATTCACATTGTTTGTATCTGTGAAATGTGTTTATTTCTTATTTAGACACAAACTGAGCATGTGCACAAGTTTAATTGGTGTTTTTGATAAATGTTTTGTGTTCATGCTGGTGTGATTTTGAGTTTATTCTCCATATAATATTTTCCATTTGCTCCTGTTTTTTCTCCAACCTGTATTTTGATGTCTGTGCTGCAGCTGGTCAGTGTAAATGAACAGCCCCTTCTTTATCCCCCTGCAGGGTGCCCAGGTGACATGTTTTGTTGAGTCCTGTCAACCAGCCAAGTGCAAACAGCCTATCAAGCTAAAAGGTGCCTGCTGCCCTGTGTGCCTCAAACAGGCAGATGTTGAGAAGCAGCAAAAAGCAGACACCCGCCATGAATAACCCTCAGGACCCCCCCAACAAACACACTCTAATGGCTGAAAGTCATACACTTACACACAGACATCCAGAGAGAGGATGAGACTCATGAAGGTGTGCTAAACCCACAGCCTCAATAGACCCAATAGCCTCAGTTTTTGTTTTGTTTTATTTTGTATCCTTTTGCATTGATCAGGAGAAGAGGGTTATTTTATTTTTCTTTTTGGATTGTTGCCCCCTCCAGGGCCAGCAGCGTGAGGCTCGGTTTGAAATCGGCTGCCAACCAGCAGCGATCACTAAATGGATTTATTTCTGAACCAATGGGTGGACGGATGGATGAATAGTTGGATTTTAAACAAGGGGGAGAAACCTCTTGCTCAGAGTCCACTGAGGCGTCTGAAGTGTAACAAACAGCCACTGTGTTTGCTCTCCTGCGACTAACACTTGGTGACAAAACACAGGGCCATTTGCCGTCGACAAGCAGGAAAGGGAAGTAGATTGACAGGCGGCAGCCACTTTGTTGTCTCAGAAAAGTTTCTCAGGTTAGAGATGCCGAAAACTGGTGCTATTTTCCCCCTTTTGTATTCATGAATTAATTACTAAATACAAACCTTCAAAGTATTGTCTTTTGTATGCAAAGCAACCTATATACACTCAGCATATGCCTTTTTATGATAAATCACAACTGAGAAGATGGTTTTATTCAAACTTAAGGACTTTTTGAATAAATATATTTACTTCATCTTTTAATCCAAGGTGCTTTATATCATGTATGAATATGTATGTTTTTTCTCCCTTTTTGTATAAAAAATGCTTACATATGAAGATAATGTGAAGCCCTACAAAAATGTTTGTAATGCAAAAGAGACGTCTACTGATTACTGCTCCTCTAGCCATGGACAACTTGTTAGTTACTTATTGTCTCTGCTGGCCTGTCCTGAACTTGAGTGAGGTGGAGCCATGTACTCCCCATTACAGGACACTCCAACCAGCTCTTGCACTGTTGTGCTTCTTTCCAAGTTTCATTTTGCTTTCAAAAAGCAGTAAAAAAAAATACCCACTTTTACCACTGTAATGTTGTGAACTTTGTCCCAGTATTTTCCTGAGTCTTGTAAAGCCAAATGTATGATTTAGTTACTTCTAATAGGACATAGATAGCCCATGTCTATGTATGAATGTTGTCATGAGGTCAGGACTTAGCCTTTGGTACTGCTAGCTCTACCATAGCAGTATTTTCCTTCTGGCGCGCTCACGGGTTTTTTTTTTATTCATGTATAGTCTTTAGTCCACAGACTACACACAACTGAAGGACTGTTACAGCAACTGTTGACTGTTCTTCTCTGCTGTTGTGGACCTGCACCTTTCTAGCTCCAATTTAGACAAGGAGACTCTTGCATGCATTCCTTTGTCAAGCATCAACTTTGACTCCACATTTTCCCTTTTAAAGTCTTTGCTCATGTGTGTACAGTGTTTGGACGCTTTTCAGTGTTGCTACAGGTCAGGAATGCTCAGCCTGCTCAGGTTTCTTTGCCAGTTTAAAAAGTGTGAGACTGGGGTGACGTCTTTCAGCAGAGCATGTGTGGAGCGCAGGCTTTTCTAGCCCTCTGACCCTCATTCCACTGTAATGGAAGCCATATGAGAGGGGAAGTGTGGTTAATGTTGCGGTTGGGTTGCTGATGATTGTGATACCATGTCAATCAAAACAAGTCTCCACTATCTTGCTATTGTGGGACAAATTTGTCTCCACTATCTCCTGTCAGCTCATATACGAGTGTAAACAAGTTACTGTACAAAGACAAATGTAAGTCATTGTACGTCAGGCACTGTCTTGCTTAGTAGAACAAAAGTCACGTGTTTGTTTTCCTGTTTTGCTTTGCTTCTAATTATGGTGAAGTGGCTGCAGCTGCAGTGTTCCCTTCTATTGTTTTCTCTCTGTGGTGAAGTCCTGAGCGAGCATCTGTCACCAAACAGGAATAATACTCCCTACAGTGTTTCGTTCAGGGTTCCACAAGGATGACAGGGCTGACAGTTGCACTGGTAAATAAGTATCATATCATGCATTTTAAAACATACAGGACAGGTTAGAACATCAAACTGTGTTTACAGTTGCTTTTTTTCTTTATCACTCGTATGACTGTGGCTCCTCCAACAACACCTGTATGTACACAACCTATTCCTGTGTTCCTATGTGTGTTTGTATTACTAAATTTAGTATTTTTCTATATTTTCGTAAACCTTTGTATGAATGAGCTTGTGTGTGTCTCATTAACAGGCTAAATGCATTACTGTTTTGTTTCCCCAGAGTTTGGCTGTCAAAGCACTGTGAGCTCTCTTTGTTACTAGTCTTCATATTCATATATCTGTTGTATTAGTTCATTTTTATTTTCTATTTTCACCATGATTCCCTCTTTTTCTCCACCCAAAAAAAAAACCTCCCAAGTGTCAATGGAATGCACTGCTCCGCAAGACTGAACATGCTTTACCTACACTGTCCCGTAGTCCGTGGTCAATGTAGATGTAATACCTATCATGACATTTGTATTGTACGTTTGCCAAAGAATGGTTTGCACTGTAATGTATGCCGCTCAGCAGTAATAATAAATAAATAAGCCACATTTGAATTACAGTCACACTTTTTTTGGTGCCTCTTCTTTTTCAGCTCCTGTGCTTTGCAGTATGTGTGTGTATAGTGAGAACGGTTCTTTGAATCTCTCTTGGACGAATAGCTATGAAATTCTGAACAGGTTGTTCTGGTTCCCAGAGAATAAATCTCTCTGACTTATGTAATCATCTGACTTTTTATAGCACCATCACCTGGTCAAGTGTTTGCATATCTTGTGAAATATCTTAAAATCTACATTATTGAGTTTGTTTTAACTGAAATGTCTCAACAAGTGTTATATAAATTGCCACAAAATTTGGTGCAAACCATGTTTCCCCTCGGGAAATTATAACTTTGATGATGCCTCAACCTTTAGCACAATCAGGGGCTGAAAAAATGTCTCGTACTTGTTTTATGGTCAAATACCTGCTAAACTCACAGCATCATGTTAATATACTGTACTACTGAGGTTAAAATTGTAAATACTTATATACCTGCTAAACATCATATGTTAGCGTGTTGACATTGGCACTTAGCTAAAAGCACCACTGTTCATTAGAACAGCATCACAGAGCTGCTAGCATGACTGTGAACTCTTAGTCTTGTTGCTTAAAAGATGATCCAAACACTAGATTATCAAAAAAAAAATCACCAGAAAAGTGGACAGATCAATTTATTGACCAATCTTTTTGACTTAAAACTACAACAGACAAAAGATCATTAACTACTTTAGTCATCTGTGGCTGGTTGTCTGCTGTTAGCAAGGTTTCAATATGAGCAACGGCACAATCTGAAGCGCATTCAAACAGAGAGCAGCTGTGATGTGTTTGGGAATAATGTTGTCAAGGTGAGTAATAATAGCCGTTGTAGAGCCCTGAGAACTTCAACCATGTGAAGTTATGTCCGCCTCAGACTGTAAGTCACATGGTGTCTGGAACACAAACCCACATACTCTTTTTATGTCTTGTGCTTTGTAAAAAAATATGTTTGCCTATCATTTTTTTTTTAAATCAGATAAAGATGAAAGTACAAGTATTCGTATTGATCAGTACTGAACCAGAAACATTACAACAAAAGCTTTTTTTCCTTTATCTCTGCTTCCACCAATCTACATCCCTCACTTTGTTTCCTCCATCCACATCCCTCCCTCAGCCGTCTTTACTTCTCCCTGTGGACGCAGCACTGGCAGCTGGGGCAGTGAGTGGACCGAGGCTCTGGAAAGAAAACTGGACCAGGAAATGAGGTTTCCAGTGGCTGCACAGATAAAAGCGCCTTTATCTTCTAGTCAGGCAGGAAAAGACATTATCACCCCGACAACAAGGGACCTACCTTGCTTGGAGTAATAGGTTTATTCCTGGGAGATATAAACATGAACACACACACATGCACTTCCTCATGGCTGTTCTCATATCTACTGCAGAGTTTCCCCTTCTCTCTAAGCAGGCAACAACCCAAAATCTAGGCTGTTGTTTAAATAACATCTCCTCAGATTACTTTGGAGAGAGATGAACAATCTTATCATTTAAATAAGGAAGTGTTTTAGGTGTCTGATACTGGACATAGACACACAAACAAGAAAGAAACCATGTCAGAGGAAAGAAATTGAGAGAATGAGGCTGTCTTCCAGTTCTATTCAGATCATGAAGCAGACTAGAGAAAGGAGGCAGAGGATTGTGGGTTTTTAGTTTTGGACAAGGACACAAGCATGCAGCTGCACTAGCCTGGCTAGCGAGCAAGCCTCTCTCTTCCCACTCATCATGTACTGGAATTTCATTTAGGCAATTGGCTCTCTGCGCTGCACCTCTCACTCACCAAGGTGGGGAATTCTTTCCCCTTGCATATGGAACGTCATTCTCATTTCCAGAGCGAAGCGGATGAAAGAGAGAGAAGTGGTGCCCTGCTGGGGGAAAATAGCTTTTGCATCCCAGGACTCAAAGGACTGCAGTGATGGCTTGTCACCCCCAGTAGGTGGCAAATGTCATGAGATGGCTCCCTGCTAGTGTTTTTGGCTCTGACACACAAGCCCACTGGGTTTAAAGTGCAGGTGTTTGCACAGGCAGTTACTGTATAAGTGAAACTGCTTGGGAAGGTGAATGTTTTACCTTCTTGGACTCACAAATGATGCAGTTTAATGGCTCGATTTTTATTTCAAGCTAATTCAAATTGCTTTGTTTTTTATTTATAAGAGTAAGTAAAGCTTAGATGTAAAGTTTGTCCTGATGGTGGCATGAGAGGAGAGCACAGTGTTTTTTGTCCAAAACTAAGAGGTATCATCCTCTGGAGAACATGTTGCGTATTTCTTATATTTCTTGTGTCATAGAAATGTTGCTATTATATGACAGCTTAACCAGAGAATCAGCCTTTGAGGACTGTAAGTAAAATTCTACTGCAATCTGTCCTTGTGTTGTTGAAGTATCTTGTTGTGGACCAAAATATCAGACAGACAAAAACAAACCAGTTAACAATGAATAAGGTAAGGGTAAATAAGTCAACAGGTTACAGCTAACAAATATTTTGGATCAAATGATTATGTGTAATGTGAAACTACAGGTCACTACAGTCACTATAAAAAAAAATGTCTCACAAATTAACACGCCTTCAGTTGTCGTGCTAAGGTATAGATCTCTGAGCATCATCAACCAAAACATCGTCACCCTCAAAAATTTAAACTCATCCTAACACAGACACAACAGAGACGTGATAAATTGGAGTTATCATTAAAAGCATCACTTGATCAAAGCTATGTTATTGGTCAAATGAGATGTGAATCAAAAGCCAAGAGTTTGGTGAACATCTAAGGAACCTGACAACAGTGTTTACAAGCTTATACATAATAAGGAAAAGGAAGGAGACAGAAAATGCAACTCAATAACTACAGTCACAAGAGCAGACCGTGGATGTTTCGAACTCATGGATTTCTCATCTTGATGTTTGCATTGTAAGAGATAGATACTCAGGTTCTTTGGTGAGGTGAGATGATCTGTGTGTTCACCTTTTTGTTTGTTGTTTGTTTGACAAAACTGTTGATTCACCGTGTTGTGTTTTGTTTGTGTCCTGAAAGGGTCTGGGTCATTAAAACCAAAACTGAATCAAAGTCAGCTTCAGTTGAAATATATAAATGCAGTTAATATACCATCTCCTATATCACCCACGGAGAAAAACTGTTAACTTGAATTTGGTTGTAATTTCCTATTAGTCTACAACATAATAAGCTAAAGGATCATTTTTTCTGCCACTAAAACAGTCCCAGGTGCTGTGTGACAGTGCTGCCAACACTGGAGCAGCACTGGAGCAGCTGTCCTGGCCCTGAGTCAAGGGAGGACCCAAAGGAGCCCTGTTATTTCTTAATAATCTGCTGAAATATTTGGACATAAGTATTTATTTGTGAAAACTAAAATCTTTTTCTTAATTTTCCCTAATTTTCATTTAATGATAAAAAAAAAAATTAAAAATATTTCTTTGGAAAACCCTTGTTTGGTGCTTGCATCACCCTCGTCTCCAGCTGGTCTCTCTTGCCTCATCACCATCAGCAGGCTGGGTCTCACTTCCTCTCTGTCTCCCTCCCTGATGTAGCTTTTTCCATCTCCAAACTCAGCTGCCTCTGTCAGAGGACGTGTTGTGTTTAAGGCCCTGACACATCATACTGACAGTCAGCCAGAGCAAACTGATGTTTGTGTGGCAAGTCTTTGAACTCGACATGCACTGAGGGAATACCTTTGTAAGCGCACTTTAAAAAGAAAAGAGGAGTAGGCTAGTGCTGAACATTTGCAAAGACTGCTGGGAGGACAAATAAAACTGAGTGGAGTGAAAATGCAAAGGTGGGCCAGCACATTAAAAACACTGCACTCAGAAAAAAATGATAAAAAACACTCCTGTAACAACAGGTGTGTTTCAGTGAGTGAGCTCAGGCCAGATGGATCTTACTTGAGATTCCCACTTGGAATTCCAAACTGAATGACCAGTCAGTTGCTTTTTTTCAATGTTGGAGATATTTTTTGCCCTGCGCTTCAGTACAACTGGATTGCAACATTAGCTTCTTATATAGACAGCCTGATGCAGTCTGAAAGTTGGCTAAACAATCACCTCAATGGTCAAACAATTATGTGTTCAAAGTCCTGGCTGCTCATCAGCTTGTCTTGTAAAAACTTCAGAACTGCTTGTCTGCTGTGAAAACTGGATGTCACATAATGTCCTGCTCCTAAAGTCTTATTAAACTGAGATGCCAGACTTTGGTAAAACTCATTATCGACAGCAGTTTGATCAAGTTACAACATAAATCTGCAACTGTGTGAATTCTAAATCTTCAAATCTACTTCGTTGTTTGATCAGAACAATCATACTTGATTTTTTGAGAGTTTCGTTGTCAGGCCTCCTGAGTCCTCAAATGGTTCAGAAAGCTACACTTAATGCTCTTTACTAAAAACTAAAACATTCCTATTTATTCCTTGCATTAATTCCTGATAAATCAGGCTTTCTTCTAACTTGATAAACTTTAATTGGGCACGAACCTTTCCTCTTCAATCTTAAATCACATCCTGAGCTCTCCAAGTTCAAATCACTGGACTTCAGTTTCTCCCCAGGGCCACAAAAAGTCCGCTGGCTGCAGGGTCTTTTCCTGTCATTCCCCCTGTCCTCTGGAGTAACCTGCTGATATCAGACGCTCTGACACTGATGGGACCTCAGAATCCAAACAGAAAACTAATCTTCTCACCCTGAATCTCAGCTTGCTGTTCATTTTCAATGTCCTTGTATCAGTTCCCATTGACCTTTTGGCGGGTCGTTCACACCCTCAATGAATCTATTGAGTCTAGTCTGTGTTTGTGGTTTCAATAACAATCCTGTAAACTTTGTAAAAACTACTGGCTCCTTCCAACCTTTTGTTTGCTTGTGTCCAACAAGCACAGCTGTTTGCTTCTCTTTCTCTCTCTCTATTTTTCTTCCTCTGTTCGTCTGTCTCTCTTCCACCTCCCTCTCACCTAGTTTCTCCTTCCTTGTCCTCTTTTGCACTCAGACCTCTCCGTACTTTACCATTTGCCATCCGGAGAGCCTTCTTACTTCCCTGGCTCTCAGTGCCACATTCCAAATGTATTAGATTTGGATCTTCATCTTCTCCTCTTGTCTCCTTTTCTCTCTCCTGTCTACAAGCATCCACGTCTCTTTCTTTGTGTGTTTTTTCTTTCCTACCTGGATAAATATCAAGCTTGAGTTTTGTTTGTTGTTTTTTTGTAGCAAGTCTTCTACAGACTACATAAACACTTGTTTAATTTTCTCATTGAAAGTTTTTTTGAAGAGTTTTTGCTCATTCACACAGAAGGTCTGTTATAGAGGGTGTTTGGGTTCCTTAGTCATTTGCTGCATTAGACTAATTAAATAAAATTGAAAAGTTTCAGGGTTCTGCACAAAGTGTTTGCATGAGTTCTCCCAGTCCTTCCTTCAGTACGAGCTGCTTCAGACAAACTCAGCCTTTGTGTTGATTACTGCAGATTTGTGCTGTGGTGTGGGAGTGTCATTAAATGGCTCGTTGGCAAATGCAAATGAAGTCTTTGTATTCCCTCATGGCAGCTCTGCTGGGTCTAATCAACTGATCAGCTGATTGACCCCTGCAGTGTGACACTGAGTTTCCTTTTTTTAAAAAGTTGACCCTGCTTCAACTGTGCGCTGCAGGGCCACTGCATTTTTTTCTGAATCCCCGCAGTTTGGACCACCTCAGCCCAAATGCACATCCAACATTAATATGAACTGGAGAACCTGCATTTCCAATTTGGTCTGAATAAGACCATCCTTATTTACTCAAGTCTTCAATTCACAGTTACTCAGGATCCACTAAGTAAGAAATCACTATTATCATATTATCATTATGTTATCATTGTGTTCCTGACTCAACTGGACATAGCACAGAGCCAAAAAGCCCCCTATTTTTCTCAAGGGATGGTAGAGACCAAAAACATAGCTAAAGAGAATGAATAGTAGACATTCATCTGATGAACAAAAACAAAACTTCAAACGAAAGCTAGTGTTGCTCTGTTTCTCCCAAATGAGTAAATAAGCACTTACTTGCAAACACATTACCTATTTGAATGAAAATTTTTTGTATTTTAGAGGCCAAACTTCATCTCTTCCTAATTCTAACCACGCTAGCACAGGGTTAGAGCAAGCTAGCATAAGCTAGCAATGTGTTGCCTGAACCTAACCTGAACTTAATCAAAAGGATTACAATCACACTTGACAACATAAAATAACAACATAAAACTGGAAATTAAAAAAAAATTAACACAGACAGAAATTCTTTCAAAGAGGAGATATACTAATGGTTTATTAAAATGCCTAATGCTAACATTGATTCTGGAGCTTGAGATCAAACCGTGATGAGCACCTAACAAGGTAGACTGACCATTTTCAGCTGGCTTTGACTGACATTTCTGACTTCCTCATTGACGTATTCTGTGCATTCAGCTGCAGTATGTTCTTGCACATATGGCTAAACCATTAAATGTGTATGAACGTGTTGGTCTAGTTAAGCTCTTGCTAGCATCCCTGCAGTCCCTGATGTCATTCTCAGTTTTTGTTGTTCCCACGTATAAGTTACACTGATTTGATTTACAACCGTAGCTTAGCACCAGATACATGCTGCATTTGACCCCTCTCCCCCTCGTCATACTCTCTCCCCTGTATTAAAAATACCAAACTCTTTTCCAAGCCAACAGATAATAGTAGGCGAGTTATCTTTATGTCATCCAGCGTGGATATGATCATGTTGAATATGTTCTTGTGTGTGAGAGCTGAGCACTGAGATGAGAAGAACATACAGATCCTACCAAGTAATTGTTGCTGATAGCATGCCAAGCTAATCTCATGTGAGGACTGGCTGAGCACTGGCAGATGACTGACTGGCAGATGGGATGATTCAGTGCGTGACTGACTCACTGGTTGATTTGCCTGCATTCCTCAGTGGACACCAGCAGGGAACAGTCTGACCCAGCATGATAATCCCCTCGCCTCCAGGACCCCTAATCAGCTGTCCTCTAGACCTGAAACAGGCTAGCTAATGGGGAAGCCAACCTGACAAGATGAAGGAATGTATGTTCACACGCACACAAACACGTACACATCCACTGCTGTGCCAAAACCCCCACCCAACCACCCATCTGTCTGCAAAATATTATCTTCCAAAATGAAAGATATGCTGGACAAGTTAAATTAACTTGGCTCATGTTTTTCCTCCCAGAGGTTGGAAAATTTTATTTTGAGGTGTCTGAAAAGTGCATGAAATTGCCAAAACCAAAAAGAGATTTGTTTACTCAAAGGGTTTTATCAGGGGAATTTATATAATATGGCACATCTGTGAGGAAAGATGAGCCAAAACCTCAAAACAAAAGGAAACTCCTTTCTGTTGTGATTTTCAAAATACAAAATAAAATCTTTGAGGACTTCTGTTTGCTCCTGTTGTGTGTGTGGCTTTAGCGACTTAAAACTATTACCATGATGCTCATATTAAACACAGATATACATTGCAATTTTATCAGTCAAAATGCAGATCTGGAAGCACATCCAGTCAGATTAGTTACTAAATTCTTTGTGTGACCACGCATTTTGAAATGTATGAACTCCCTATCAAGTGAGCAGTTACAGTATTTGGAAAGAAAACCTGTTCTCATCCAACCTGTCACATAAGGCAACTTGGTCAGGACCCCTTGGCATCCCCTTTTTTTTAAAGGCTCAGGGTACCCCTTTAGCATCTGTTTACATCAAACCAGGTGTTTCTACAAACTCCAATGTTAATACAATACACAGAAAGACTGGATGATCATTGTAAATTACGAAGTAGAAAAAACAACCAGACTTTTAGCCAGGAGAAGCTCCAGTGAAAGGACATGTAAACAGTTTACAGACCTAACCGTGCGGTTTCAGTTCCTAAATCTAACCACGCTGTGACCATTTTATTACTTTAAAGGTTTGGCACAATTTTAGAACAGCAACAGTTTCTCAAGGTTGGGTTAACCTATTTTAGAAAGACTTTCTGGTAGGAGGCCATTACATGTTAAACTAAAGGTCCACTCAGAGTCTGAATGTGATGGGTTGGGGGTGAGAATGTGTTGGCAGGAAGCAAAAAGACTGAAAGCATAACATGGACACAAAATCTAAAACCTTTTGCAAGGAACGTAGAGATTAATTGATGGATGGATTGACAAACTTTGCAGTTTAAAATTTCTTTGAAATAGAAACTTTTCTGTTAATTTAATCACAGATTTAAAGTCAAACCTTTCTATGCACCACTGCATATAAAAACAGAGGTCAACATCTACGAGGTGTGATTAAAAAACTTGAGAGACTGTTCACTGATGTGCCTGAAAAGGGTGCTGCACAGTAATGTGCATGTAGCAGGTGCAAGCAAAAATATACAGAGCAACTTTGTCAACTTTATTCACAGTTTGAGAAATTCCACTCCTGTAAAGGTAATTTCTAAAGCTCAATATCCTCAACTTCCAATCTTTCAGGCCCATCAAGACTTTCTGGATGGAAGTCAAAGGTTTTGGCTCAGCAGTAGAAGGGAGAACACTATGCCTGACAGCAACAAAACACTAAATTACAGCAGTTTTCAGCACATTTTTTATTTTTGAATGAAAACAATGTTAGTTTTGGATGAGGTAGTTACCTCAAATTCGTACTTTGCAAAAAGTAAAATAAAAAAGAGTCAATTAGCTCTATTAGTCTTTTTTATTCTTGTCACAATGTGTGATAAGGAGTGTCACTGATGATGAATTGATTTTTGGGATTACTCCAGTGATCATTTTTCTCAAAGCTGCTCAGATATCTCAGAATGAAAGTCAGTACTACTTGAGTTGTCTTATATTATCTGTGTTTTTGCCAAAAAGTTGCTCTTGAACACACTGCAAAGTCTGCAGCTGATGGTCAACAATCAGGTACGCTCTGCGCCTGCGTAGGAGATCATTCTACACATGTGTAGGTTAGAGTAGTTTGCATTCATCATTGAATATCAAAACTGATAAGCCAGTTTTTCTGATATACAAACTCTTGTTATGATAAGAGTTTGTTAACTATTTTCACACCACTTTCACCCACCACTTTGACAGTTTTGTAATGTAATGTTACCTGCTTCTAACTGAGAATATGTCTGATATAGTTGCAAACAACACTGGTGTTGTCAGTCCTTGGTCTTTTGGCTTTAAAAAAAATGAAGAAAGACAGAAAAATAAAGGCAAACTAAACAGAGTGTCTTCACTTAGATATTGTTTCATTTAACATGCTGAATTGACAAAAAAGTTACAGACAATTGCAAACTAGAGCGAGAGTTAACAGTCCATTATTAACATAGAATATAAGCACAGCTTCAGAAGCAGCAGACAGGTTACATTAGAAAAGTAAACCACAGAGAGTGGGGCAGAGCAGCCAGAGAACATCAGAGGCAAAACCAAGAAGCATCTGCCTCTGCATCTCCATTAAATATGATCCAGTTTCACCAGTTCACTGGTTATTGTTGGTGGGTGAGATAAGGTGCTGCAAAGCCTGAGGCAGCATTTGATACCTGCTCTAAAAAGTTGTGTAGCTCGTTAACTTTGGATAGTGTCACTGAGCGAGTGGCACAGAGGTATCATCAGCTATTATAAGTGCTATTATAAGTCCTTGCCAACAAATGCCAAGCCAAAAAAATTATTTTTAATCTGTTAATTAAGACAAAATGGTTACCTAATGTTGCTTTACAATAGCAGTCTGTACTTAATTCCAAAATTTCAAGCATACTTGTCCAAAATATCCAAAATGTCCAACCGGGCTCATTCAAAATGAGAAAATGCGTAATGTACCTAGTTCATGATTATGTCAGAATTAAAAATCATTCCTCTCTGATGTTTTCCACATCAGAGTGAAGGCTGGGAGTCTAGACAAGTCATGCGATTAGACCAAAGGCCATTGTTCACTAACATCTGGGAAATGCCTTGGTATCTAGACACAAAGGTGCTCAGGATGAATGCACACAGAGAAGAACAAAAACATTTAGCACAGTTATCCTTGCCCTGGTTCTATTACTAAGGATTCAACAAAACAGTATACCATGCCATAGGAGTCAAAGCAGTGACTTCATTATTAAAAACCAGATGTTTAGATCAATATACTCATATGTGGTTAAAAAATACCCCTCATTGAAGGCGTCAAGGATCCACTTTAAACAAATATATATCGTCAAAGGAGAACCCCTCTTAGTAAGTGTGGCGCCAAAGATGGTGCTGCCTTGTTATAGCATGTCCACAACGTGAACCTGAGAGAGGGTATCTGGAATGAGCCCCAGGCTAAAGGTTCTCTGAATCATCTCTCTCAAATGGTCTTTTACAAGGTGTCAGTTCTCTGAGGATAAATAGATGGTCATATATCACCTGATGCCATATTTCCTGACAAGAGGTGACTGGTTCAAATCAGCAGAGAGGCTGCTTTTACCAGTGTTGGTGTGAATAATATTCTCACCTTCCAAAGCTACTAAAGTGACATTGTGCCATGCACTTGACCTCTGACAGTGCCCATAGTTCTAAAATACTTAGGCTTTCTTTAAATGTAGTGTTGTCATAATGGAAAAACTTGAAGAAAGCTCAACTCGTAGATATTTTTGTGTAACAGAATGAAATCATGCAACAAACCCACAAAGAGTTATTGTCCAACTCTGCAGTTCTCCCTCTGCTCTATGTAGCATTTGTGTGTCTTTCAACTCATTGTTTCCTAGAGGCCTGCAGCAGAGGTCTTAAACTAGAAAAAGCTTTCAGACTTCTGCCAAGGAGGTAGTTATTGGCAGTGTTGGTAGTAACGGCGTTAGAGTATAACGGCGTTACTAACGGCGTTATTTTTTTTCAGTAACGAGTAATCTAATAATTTACTTTTCCCATCGTTGCAACGCCGTTACCGTTACTGAGAATGTGAAGTGACGCGTTACTACAATTTGGTTG